>OZ023318.1:25700459-25835459 GCA_964007375.1 Ophion obscuratus | reverse complement strand
TCACTTTTGCATACGAAAAAAATTGTTAAATTCGCACATCAAAATAACTCACACTACTTTGCAGCCATTTTTCGAGGGATTGCAACGATTCACTTGTTGACAGAGGCTTGTATTTGTTCAAAATGATAAAAAAGCAGCTTCGAGATTTTATCTCTAATCTTTCTCTACTAGACATTCACGTCTGACAATTTCGAGATTGCGGATTGGACGTAAATATCAAATTATTTCATTTCGAATCTCAGTTGTACCTAAAGGTTCATTTCTGTCCCAGATATCTGTGAAGGAAGTCTTCAACGACAATTTACGAATTTTCGTAATCGAGGATCTGGCTTCAGGCGGTGAGCTCTTGGAGAGATTGGCATCGAGGGGTGGTTATTCCGAGAGGGATGCGGCAAACGCTGTGCGGGACGCTGCCACAGCCCTTGCGGTTAGCTCGTTATAAATTCCTCATCAATTACCAGTGAATGTTGCGAAAATTCAGCGATATCTTATCTACACTGAAGTGAATATTGACTGTTTATTTATTTTTTTACGATTAGAAAACTCGACGAACCGTAACGAAATGTTGCACATGCGCAATTTGCATCTCGAGTTAGAATATAGACTATAATTTTTTCCTTATATTCCGTACTTTTGCTTTAGCTGTTTTTCTCTATTTCGCATCGACTCTTCGAACGTCCGGCCTATGCGAGCGCGGACACGAGAAATGTCTCTTAAATTTGTGCTTTTCATTGATTCTCTACGCACACAGTATTTACACTCGATGGGTATTTGTCATGGGAACTTGAGACCGGAAAAATTACTCTATGCAAACGACGACGAAGACTCGGTGTTACTACTGGCCGGAAATGAAGCAACGACGATATCCCTGAGTTCCTACAAAATGCTTTACTGCGGTAAATACATTTTCCAATCAAGTTTACCCGCGTCAGAATGCTACAATAGTTTCAAAAAGTAAATGTTTTTTTTCTTTATTCTTAAGGCGGGAGCCTGAATTAGAAGGTCAGAAAAACATTTTTTTAATTGTTTAAATCGATAGATAAACTAGCCAGAATATATTTACAAAGTTACAGAGGCGAATTGTAAATATTTTCGAAGATACAAGGCCAAAAGCAGAGAAGCGATTGATATTTGATATTGATATATTTTCTCCTATTGAAAACTTCGAAGCGCGTTTTGTCCAGTTTTTATTTTTACGATTTTTCCAAATTGGCAGGCGTGATAGCAAAAAAAACTTAACGACCTATTGCATCAAACCAAAGTTTATTTTCTTCAGTATAAAAATCTCTTCTAAGTGGATTAAAAAACTCGTTGAAAAAGTATTTTTAAATAATTTTTATATCACGTTAAATTGTTTTTTGAACACATTTTTTTTTCGAACCTGAGAAAAGTTATAATTTCACGATTTTTTCAGCTGTTTCTTAATTCACCCAGAAGACAAATATATGACAATTGAACATTTTATCGGTTTATTTGGTTCGGTCAAGAATTACGAGCTGCATCTTTTCCGCTGATTGGGGACTGCAGTGGCAAGACGCACATCGAATAGGCTGACACATCCGCAGTCATTTATTGTTTCGTGTTGAACATATTTTTTTATACATTTCAAATATACATGGACCTCTATGTTTACTGGGCTCACGTGTTTTTTTCCCTTCTAAAAAAAATTCCCGAAAAAACGCTTTTTTGGACGTTCTAATTCAGGCTCCCGCCTTAAAGAATGACACAAAAATTAGTTGATTCTTTTTTAAAGTACTGCAAGAGTTTGATGTTAATGTTAACATGAATATGTAATTAAAGCTTCATATTTTATGTTTCTTACGTGATTATTGACTATTATGAAAATTTTGTAAAAAAAAGATGATTGCTAACGAAACCTCTTTTTTGATAAGCCGGCGACCTCTTGGTCCCCTAAGAAAAAATGCTGGCTACGCCACTGCTTATTCCCATTGTTTAAAAATGCTCCCTGCACTCAATACTCGGAAAATATTTGTTCTCTGTACGTGGCCGGAAGGCCTTGTATTTGTATACTGAAACACAGTTTTCTTCTTCATTTGATGGGATGACTGTTGAACTTCGATATAAAAAACTTAAGCTGCTTTATAATATAACTAAGATGATAGTTTTGCGGTGTTAAAATTCGTCCTAATACAGTTTATTAACATGCATTTACGATAGCCTTCCAAATGGAACAATAAACGTTATTGTGTCGAATAACTTCCACACTTTTTAGGAAAAGCAAGCAATATCATTCCATCTCCAAAAAATCAAGGTCACCTCAAAATTGCGCAGGCACCTCCACCGATCAAAATTCTCCCATACCATCCCTCTCAAAATAATATAATTAGTAGTAAAATAATATAAATAATATAAAATACATAGTAAATGATATAAAATAAATAATAAAATAATGTAATCGTCAAAATAATATAAATAGTCCCTCTCAAATGATATAAGTTTTTTTCGGAAACGTATCTAACGTATAACTTCGAAAATATTTGCGCAGGGAGACTAAAATGTTTTTGAATATTTTTTTTTGTTCGTAGCACCGGAAGTGATAGCAACGGCAAAGTCTGAACCTCCATCCGACATATGGAGTCTGGGCATTATTCTCTACATAATGTAAGAACTCAGCGGCTTATTAAGTCTCAAACGATTTATTTACTCTACTATAGAAGAGCGCATAAGAGGGCATAAGAAATTCATCAATCTATTGCATTTTTCGATTGCTGATCACAGACAATTCAAACAATAGGATATTTTTTATTAAAATAAATTTGTTGAAAATTACTGAGCAATTAATTAGTTTACGGTCATGCTCCAGGCTCTGTGGTTTCGAGCCATTTCGAAAAACCGAGGAAATGTTTCCGTCGCCATACTGGGACGATAAAACCGACGAAGCCAAATGCCTCATAACTCAGGTATGATAAATTCAATGATAAGTTCTCCCTTTTGTTACAGAAAAACGATCTGGAAATTAAGTGAATGCGGTCATTTTATCAAGTAAATAAATAAAACTCAACTATAAAATCCTCTTCTTCGGAATTAACATTAAGGGGCTAGGCTACTATAAAGACACGAAAATCAGAGTTATTTAAAAAATGTATATTTTTGACAGAATAAGTAAGATGACTGAAAAATCATTTGGACATTTGTTAGTATGTACATTAACAGAGTTGTGTAGCAAGTATAATTTAAAAAATATTACTAATTAAAGAAGTCATACTTGATTTTGGCCACCCGGTTGGGCTGAAACAAAAAAAAGGAGTTTTTTTTAAATAGAGAATTTTGGCTGAGACTTGACCGAGCTTTTTTGTCATCGTGTTACAATCATAAAAAAATGTTTTTTTCTTTCGATTTTTGGAGGACAATGGCAAGTTGATAGCTAATGAGAAAAAATGTTAAGAAGAAAAACGTCGGTCAAGACTAAACTGAATGAGTGTACAAAATTTCAAGTCAATCCTTTCATTGGAGGTCGAGAAATCGTGTATAACGTTTTGAAAAACATAATTTCGAGAAAAACGCGTTTAAGGGGGAAGATACCTTTAGGCGAGGAAAAAATGGCTGATTTATATACTTTTTTGAAGGAAAAATTTCTCAACCATTTTGGAGAGTTAGGGTATGTTTTATTGGTACTTTTGGATTTTACACGGTATTTTTTTTATCAATCGTTAAAAATGCCGGAGGCATGGCACGGTCTTCTAGACGGGTTGCGGCGGATGTTATCAGACGACGTGACACGTAGCGTCGGCGAGAATACTCTGAAAAAAAACCAACCATTATTTTTTCTTTCAGTAGCACTCAAACGCAAAATATGAACCGAGAAATGCTGAAAATCGATTAAATGGTACGCTTTAAAACAAAAGGAGAGAAAAAAATGACTTCATTTCGCAGAAAAGAAAGATTTTTTTAATGTTTTAGACAAGAAGGTTAGAAAGATCTGTACGAAATTTCATCAGAATCAGCCGATTAATTTTTCAGTTATACGGCACATCGTTTTAAAAATGCAGCTTAGAAGATCGTGTCATACCACCGACATTTTTGAAGATTGATAAAAAAGAAATAATAACATGTAACAGCCAAAAGTAGTAATAAAATATACCCTCAATCTTGAACATGGAAAAAAACGCTTTGCTTTAGAAAAAAATCATGAAAACCAGGAAATTTTTTCTCGCCCCCCTTAAAGTTTTACTATCAGTTGAATCGTTGTAGTCATGAGTTTACCTTCAATCTCCAATCCCTGCGCCATATATAGGACCTTCCTTTTCAAATAAAATTACCTCAAGCGACGAACGACTTTTTGAAAATTACACAGTAGCCTTACCCCTTAACCAGTGTATTTTATAATTTTTTAAACGTAAGTAACGAATCTTCGCAATGAAAATATTCATTTAAAAAATGTGTGCATATTATACACAGTTCCACGAGCTCAAGGCGTAAATATGAAATGAATGTTAAACAAGTTTGTTCAGTGACATGTCACGTTAGTTTTCTTCAACGGGTATGATAATCATTTCCTAGTGATGATTTATTTTGAAAAGAATATTTCGATGCATCGTCGCTAATTATTTTTCATTTTCCAACTCACTGCGAAGCACCAAGCTGATCAGATTGAATTCCTACCAATTGCCGATCATTAACTCTGCTTATAAATACGAAAAGAAGACACTGATCATCTAATTTCTAGCTGATGCGCAAGTCGCCCAAGGATAGACCGACCGCAGCCGATTTGCTCGCTAATTCTTGGGTGCAGGGTGAAAAAACTGCGAAACATTCCATGGTCGAAGTCGCGAAACATCTTCGTGAATTCAATGCTCGAAGAAAGTTTAAGGTAATTAAATCGAACAAGACTGTTAGAAGTTTTCGAAAAAACGATGTTTTTTTCAACATAGAGAACATTAAAATTGTCCACCAATAAAAGGTTCATTTTTTACAAAAAAAATGCCTTTCTCAAAGTGGAGAAACAGCCGAAAACTTCCGTTGATAAAATTAGCTAACGGAATAATTGCTGATAATCGTACAGGCCATTTCTAATCACTACAGAATACGAAGGAGAGTTGATTAATTGAATTTTCTTCGCAGGCTGCAACGCACGCGGTCAGAGCCACTCATCGTGCCATCGCAATGACTCACTGTCACGGAAAGGTAATCGGATGAATAGTTTCGTCACGGCAGAATTTAAAAAAATAGCTGCGAAACGTTGTCAATATTATCCGCAACGATGCTCCGTTAATCTCACGAGTCACCAACATTTTTTATACTGTAGCGTGAGAATGCATTTACTATTTATCATTTTATATCGCGCTGATAGCCGAATAAAAAATAAACTTCGCTGTTTTGCAGATAAAGTTATCGAAACATTGTATCTTTATAAATTTATTGAAGATTGTACCCAAGTCCCAGCGATGACTTCGCCAGATTCAATATTCCTTCAGCTCATTTCAAATTTCCCGCCACGCAGTTTCGTCTAGTCGATAAAAACGGGCGTTTCCTGTCCTACAAGCGGTACAAAGAAATAACGCATCGTCAGCTGGACAATTGAAGCTCAACGAGGTGCTGCCTCTCAGAACCGCCACCGCGGTTGAAGTCGGAACTACGGGAACATTTCAACATGGCCGACAGCGTCAATAAACGCATAGTTGTGTCCGATCGTTGACAATCCTTTCTCTATTTTTTGCGTCGTTGTCTCTCTTATACGTCAAAATGAATATGTCAGTTGAAAAGAAAAAGTATCCTTCGGCGCTACCGACAAATTGGCCCACCAGAGACGATTCGGTGAGAAATAAACCTCAAAATCAGCTGCCCGCGGCACCAAAAGTTGACGTTTACAGCTACTACAGGTATCGTTACAATCATTGTTAACTCTATAAGTTCTTCACTGGCAACTCAATATTATTCGTCTTCCCAAGAAAACGTTTCTATTTCGATAAGTGCATCTCCAAAATCGTTTTTTCTTCGTAAATATGTATATTGTGACGCTTTTTGTTTCCTAACCTCAAACTTTTTAATGACCTTTTTTTCAGCCTTCGGGACGTGTTTCGAAATTCGGTTCGGTTTTTCAATAAACTTTGCGTTGTGAAAAGCGAAATTTCGAGGAAAAAGTTGCGAGTAAATGTTTTTGGCAAAAAGTCATGGGACGATTTTATTTCAGCCGCGGCGTCAGAAACGATTTGTCTCTTCAACCGCCCATCAGACAAACCGCATCGATATTCAAGCAGCCGGTTACAATTTACAAAACCCAGGAGGGAAAAGTGAAAGACCTAAAACACGGAAATCAGGACAAACCAAAGCAGGTTGGTAAGGAGCGATATGAAATTGAACGGACATGACAAAATTCATTTTTGGCGATGTGTACACTGAAAAAGGTAGAAGAATGTATTTCGACCTTGTTCTTTTATGTGATATACTTTTTCATCATCATCGACGGCATTTGCCAATTGTAAATACTAATTTTCGTTATTCCTATTCTGCCGCGGAAAAGCCCTACTTGTCACTGTTCTTGTTGGACACACGTACATTGAGGCGTCACATCTGGGTGGCTCACAGAGAAATGAGACGTTTTCTAGATTTTTTTTTCTTAAGTGCTCTTCTGAGAGTATAAAGCAATGAAAATGAGGTTTGGTGGATTCATTCTGAAAAAAAATACAAAATGGCTGCTCAGTCACTCAGAACTTTTATGGAGTAACAACTAGCAAAAAAAAATATTCATTTACATTGGTATACATTAGTATACATTTACATTAAGGGGAGATATACACCTAGGAGCCGGAAAAAAGGTCATTTTTGTGAATTTTTTCAAGGAAAACTATTTGAAATTTAGGATTGTGGTTTTAATTATCTAAAAGTATATACATTCAACAATATGTTTAATTTTCTTTATTTAAAAATATCAAAAATATACAAGGATATTGTAAGATCCTTGGAGCGTTGTAAAAAAATCTGCGTATACGGCACCCACTGGCGTTTCTTCAAAAATCATCTGAAAAAAAAACCAAAAAGATTATTAAATTAGATACTATAATCTAGTACTTGTCATAGCCGGTTTTTTAAATATCAATTTATGACAAAATGGCGGACGTTTGAACATAAATAGTGATTTTTGGGCCAAAAATTAGTTATTATTTTGCCTATAAAACAAAAACTAAGTAACGGAAAAACAATCCTATGACAAGTACTAGATAATGGTGTATAGAATAACCACAAAAAACCTCAAGGCAATCGGTTCATTGGTTATCGAGAAGTTTTGGGTACTGATTTGAAAAACGTGGTTTTGAGAAAACGCGTTTGAAAATTTGGGAATTAATAAATCATGAAATTTGTCAACTTACATGGAATCATCGATACCAGGCCCATAGTGTAGGTCTTCTACGGTCGACGAAATGCTCATAGCTTCTAAATCTTGGACCTCGACCATCTAGGTGTATATCTCTCCTTAAGGCGTTAGGCCACAGTAACGGGTATAAAATTGTGTGCGAATTTAACAATTTTTTTTCGTATGAAAAAGTGATTAACTCATAAACTTAATTACACATGTATTTAGTATAAATATCAAGCTGTTAGAAGATATATATATATTTTTTTTTCGGTGTACAAAATGACCGATTACTCGAAATTTCTCGAAACACTTTTTTTCAAAGTGACAACTAACTTTAACAATTTCAACTCGATTTACTTCAAATTTAAAAGTTATGTTCCTAATTGCATTTCGTAGAGAAGTACGTACGGAAACTCTTCATCAAATCGAAAACTTTTCATTTTATGAGCAGTTTATAAGCAGTTATAACGAAATTTTTCACTGAAAATTCATTTCTTAAGTTCATATACCTACAACTTTTGAATAAAACAATATTTTTTAAATTTTGTACGTACTCCTCTAGGTATTCTAATGTAGATTGACGACAATTTTTGTCTTTTGTTGTAGGTAAAAAAAAATTGGTTGCTAAATGTCACGCCGCGGAGCGCCTAAAAAAAGATAACAAAAGAAAATATTAGTAGTCGGCCATTTTGTACATCGAAAAAAAAAATATATATATATATTTTTTTCTAACAGCTTGATGTTCATACTAAATAGATGTGTAATTAATTTTATAAGTGAGTCACGTTTTGATACAAAAAAAATAGTTAAGTTCGCACATGATTTTATACTCGTTACTGTAGCCTAAGGCCTTAGATACAAAATGGCTGCTCAGTCGTAGTTGTACTAAGGACGCTGTTTTTAGGTACTCTGCAGGAGGAACTTTTATGGATTAAAACTAACAAAGTTCTGGTAGAGAAAGACACACGATTATTAAAAAATATGGATTTTTTCGCAGAATCGCGTCATTTTAAATGAGTTTATCTTTCCGCAAAAAATCGGCTTTAATTTGATTATAAAAACGAGAATAGTCGATGCGTCGTAAAAATCGCGTTACCTCTAGGCGAGGAAAAAATGCTGATTTTCATGATTTTGCTACTACTTTTGACTGTTACATGGTATTTTTAAATTTCTTTAATCTTCTAAAATGGTGGAGGTATGGCACAACCTTCTAAACGGATTGCAGCGGATGTTGTTAGACAGCATCACACGGAGCGTCGGCGGGATTAATCTGAAGAAAAAAAAAACCAAAGAAAATTTGTCTTTCATTAACTCTCATATGCGGAATATGAAGGAAAAAAAGTGAGACATGTTGAAAGTCGATTAAACGGTACGCTTGGAAACAAAAAGATTGAATTTCCAAAAAAAAGACTGCATTTTGTAATGATTTTTTTTTTTTTTTTTTTTTCTTTTTTTTTTCAAAAACATTTAGGGGCCGTATTTTGGACAATAAGGTTAGAAAGATTTCGGCCAAATTTCATCAGAATCGGTCGATTAGTTTTACAGCTGTACGTCATGCCAGTTCTGAAAATGCAGTTTCGAAGACCGTGCCATATGTCGGTCATTTTTTAAGTTTCATAACAAACAAAAAAAATACCATGTAACAGCCAAAAGTAGGAATAAAATATACGTTAAGTCTCAAAGATGGTGAAAAAATCTATCCTTTAAAAAAGAATCACGAAAAGCAGCAAATTTTTCTCTCGCCTAAAGGTATCTTCCCCCTTAAAATTTCAAGTCGATCGGATAAAAGCTGCCGAAATTATGCGTCTTCCCTATTTCAAAAACGTGGTTTCGGGGAAAACGCGTTAAGGCGAGAAATCCCTTTAGGAGCGTGAAAAATAGGTATTTTTCGGGATTTTTTTTAGAGGGGATAAAATAATCTGATCATTTTCAAATTTGAACATAAGTTTATTATAACTGTCAAGTTAAAAAAAAATTTAGGATGACCAACAAAATGGCGGCGTTATGAAGGGTTTTCGGGCGCCTATTTTCCGCGACATCGAAAAGTGCTGCAGTTGTCACTATTTCTCTGTTGATCTGAAAAAGATTTAATAAGTGTCATTCGTTTACTGACATATTAAAGGGAATGATATGCCCAAAAAATGATGAAAAAGTTCTAAATTGAAAATTTGGGAGCCTTTTTGCACCAAAGTTCGAATTTTCGATCATTTTTTCGACATATTTGACCCCAAAAAAAATTATTTATTTACACGCTACCTTTCAAACTTTAGGTATATCCTTCCGATAATATTACTGAGAGTAACCTCCCAAAATTTCATCCAAATCGGTCGATAACTTTTTGAGCTACAACACGAGCAGTCTTTGAAAAAGTAGTTTCGAGATAGTCGCGTTTAAAGTTTCAAAATGTGACTCGCTACCTGACCTCATGCTGTCCCCGCGTTCTAGACTATATGCCATAACTCCGCAAATATTTAATATTTCGAGTTTTCCTTTGGTCAGTATATTCTTTGGGTATCATTTCGAAATATGTATAAAAAAATCGATTTTTTGATAATTCTAAAGGGATTTCTCGCCTTAACCTACTGTGATGACCGAAAATCAGTGTTATTTTTAAAAAAACTAATTTTGAAGGTATAAGTAAGATTGGAAAATAGTTTATACATTTATTTCCATGTACCCAGATAACCTCGTACTGCTCTGGTACTGCTCTGGTGGAGTACACCATACCGCCATGGTGTCAGTACGGTGAGAATACAGTAACGGTACGTGTTACTGTCGTATAGTGTACCGGTACCATACTAGTAACGCATATGATTCCACTGCTTACCAGTATAGTACTGGTATTGTACAGGCCCGCGTTGGTTACAATCTCGACACGCGCACCGTGAGACGCTTGGTTATCTGGGTACGTTAATAAAGCTGTGTACTAAATTTCACTTTAAAAAAACTATTGATAGTTAACGAAGTTATGGACAATGTCGTGAAGGACCTTTGAACGTGAGGGGCTCAACGGTGTACTTCATTTTGGTTATCCTGTTGATCTGAAACAAAACAAAAAACAAGTTTTTTTTTTTCTTCTCAAAACAGATAATATTGGGTGAGACTTGACCGACCCTTTTGTTGCCGTGTCTCGATCAGAAAATAAAATGGAATTTTCTTTGATTTTTCGAGGGAAAACGACATCATTATTGGTAATCACTGATTGAAGACTGTCAGAAGAAAAACGTCGGTCAAGACTACACTAAAGGGTGTCTCAAAATGACCTGACATTTTAAGGGCTCTGTCTACTTTGGATGCATGAAAAAAACGCTATTTTTTTTTAAGACTGCTGTTATGTTTATTGATATAAAACTTGTTAGGCATAACAACAACATTCGTAAATTACAACAAAAAAATGTATTCATGTTAACCACTTTTTTTAGTGTGAAAATGCCAGGTAAACAGGAGTCCTCAAAAAGTAGGTAGGTGTGCACTGTTGAAAAAATCTGAACAACGGCCCATCTGAAACAAAAAGATTGAATGGTTTGAGGTTTAGTGTGACAGTCGCTATATCCCGTACCTCTAATATTAATTTATTTGCAAAAATAACACTACGGGATATAGCGATAAGGGGACAGAATATGTGGTTAAAATTTCATAAGGATCAGTTCAGTAGTTTCTGAGATTTTTTCAACAAGCGGTCCGAATACGTTGTTTCGAGAAAAACGCGTTTAAAGTTTTTATTTATAAAAAATCGTAACAAAATCTGACGTACACTTAATTAGCAATGCCTGGACCATACATAATTCCTTCTGCCTCTTCCTGTAAATCAATTTCTTGCAAATTAGCTTTTTTGAAAGTTTTAAAGTAAACAGAGCCCTTAATTTATTAAGGCGGGATATATATTTACAACGGTAAAAAAATCGATTCCTTTTTTTTTAAACGATAGAACTATATATGTAGAATATTTTCCCAAAGTTTCACAGCGGATTCGGAGCGGGCGTGAACTTCAAACGCGTTTTTCTCAAAACTGCATTATCGAAATTGGCGTGCAGGATTACACAAAAACTATTAAGCCGATTGAGGTGAAATTTGGTAGAAATATTGATAATATTGGTGCCTTCTACTTGAGGAAATATGTTTTTGAAAAATTGAAAAAAATTACTTTTTAATCCACATTTTACAGAAATGTTGCGTGCAATGTTGATTTTTTTTTTGTAAATGTGTGCCATTTTCTCAAATTTGCATTTTCTTCATTTTAATTACCTCCATATAGAAACTATACATGTTCTAACTGAAAAAATGTTTGAACTTTTTTGCAAATCAAAGTCTACGGGAAGCTAGACTGCACGCCGATTCGCAACTCCCGCAGCGACCTTGCTGTAACACTCTGCCACAGCTCAGCCATGTTGATGATGAATTAATTTTACAAAAGTATTTCGTATGCTTGAATATACTATTAAAGTATACCTAAAGTTTGATAATTGTAGAATTATTATTTCTTAGTTCAAAAAATCCCTCAATATTGCTTATTTTCTTCCCGTCTAATTTATATCTCGCCTTAATAAAACGAATTATTATTTGAAAAGTACGAATATTTTTATATTAATATAAGGTACAAACATAGAGGTTATGTGGGGAACACAATATCCGATAAATGGCGTAAATGGCATGGACTTGGAAGACATATTTTTGTAACAAGATGGCGCAACCTGCCACATTGCGGACGAAACAATGCAGTTATTGCAGGCGAAGTTTCGAGGTCGTGTTATCAAATTTCATTATAAGAGTGAACATTTGCAAACGGAGACGAGGCGGCCATTTATGGGATATTGTGTTCCACACATAACCTCAATGTTTGTACCTTATATTAAAATTAAAGTATTCATACTTTTTAATTAAATAATACGTTTTATTAATAAATTTGAATGTCAGGTCGTTTTGAGACACCCTCCACTATTACACTTAATAAGTGTCCCAAATTTCAAGTCAATCCGCTCATTAGATGTCGAGATATCGTGTACGAATTTTTGAAAAACATAGTTTCGAGAAGAATGCGTTTGAAGCTTTACTAGCAGTTCTATCATTATAATCACAAGGTTACTTTTAATCTGCGATTCTCACATCACATGTTGACCCTCGTCTTAAATTTGACTTACCTCAAGAGACAAACGATTTTTCAACATTTTCATAGTAGCCTAGCCTCTTAAATTTCCAAGACTGATTTAGGAGCTACCGTTTACACTAAGGAATTGAACCCTTTCCTATGAATTCAGCATGATTCCACGCAGGTATTTTTGTAGTAGGTCTTTAGTTGTCAGGTCGTTGGATATTTTTTTTAACAACAATTGGCCTAAACGACTCGAAATTTCTTCTTTCACCGTCTGCGCTGTTTGTGCGTTGCAGATGGCGTGGAGGCGCTTCGGAAAATGAACTAAAAAACAATTCTCGCCTATAATTCTCTTTGTATTTCATTCTTGTGATGCCTGTACCTAATTGAAGCCAATGAAAAAAGACGGTCGACATTTTTTTTACGTCTCAGATGTGACGCCTTAAAACAGGCACTGTTCGTATACCAATAAAAAAATACACCTGTACTACGATGTTCATTTAGCATACTGGAAGAATCTATCCATGGGAGAATAATAATAACGGTGTATTGCTTCCTGTGAAGGAAGGAGAGTTTGCATTTTTTGATTACTGCTTCCAGCCCATTTTTTATTAAGCCCGTATTCTAGTGTGAACACCAATTTTGAAGGTGGTTTTTTTGGGAATTAATTTTACAGACGCCGTTAAATCTACGATGTTAGTATTTGACAGTTATATTTATACATTAAATTGTACATGATTTTTTATGTTGCGCAGTCACATCATCAAATATTGTCATGTCACAACGTTTTGTGATCGTCGGGCGTGGTGATTGCGGCCGTTCTTGTCGTCTGAAACAAAGGATTCTTTTTATTCTGTTCTTTACGAATGTGGATATCGTTCGGCCTCGAATAAAAAAATTCAGAGAAATTTACGACGTGCCGGCGTTTGAAGAAGAGTACTCTGATTTTTACAATAAATTGTCCAGTTCTCGCGGCCCGGAAAAATAGTAATTATAGAGCAATCAAAAAGATAGAGGGCCGAACAAAAGCCACATTCGTAAAGAATATTACATTTGAAAAATCGTTAGTTGCAAATTACAAGGACGGCAGCAATCACAACGCCCGACGACAAAAAAATTTCACAACATGACCTGCGCAACGTACCATGTACAATTTCGTATAAAATGCGTTGAAAAAATTTAAGATGTTACTTCTAACATGTATAAATATAACTGAAATGCTACTGTAGATTTAACCGTTTCCCTAAATTTCATTTCCAAAAAATCACCTTGAAAATCAGTGTTCACACTAGAATACGGCCTTAAATATTTCCAGCTCCCCTTTTTGAACGATGCCCGAATGTGCGCTCTGTAACGACGATGCTCCATGTGTACGGGGTGAAAATATTATTGATTTTTAATCATTTTGGAAAAGTTGCTTGACGCAAATGAATAAATAAGCTACTGAAAATGAAATTATTCAGAATGAAAATCATACGTAATGTTTCTTATGTATATATGTATGAACGTGTACATATATGTGAGTGTACATTCTAATGGAAAATGCATATCGGATTAAAGATAGTTGCTCTCTGGTTCCTCTATTCTCACGCACTAACTCTATTACTATGACAATCGTCTTCGTGTACTTTAGGAGGGAGCTGACAAAACAGATGGCAAGTATGGCTCCCAAGATAAACCTAAACAGGTAAATCCACTTGGCACGGTCAGCTCCACCAATCCTCCATTTTCATAGTGAAAATGTCTTATGCAAAGCATTGAAATGTCCTCGCATGGTGTTTTATTATTTTTTAGTATTTCTACGACGGTCCTTACGGCTACTAATTCGAGTACCAATCAGTCGTGCTCCACGATGTTTTTTCTGCTACATTTTAATTGTGCCAAATGAAAACTTCCAATGGCGTTTAAAAAACTTCGATGTTAAATCTTGCAATTGGCGACAATGATATTTTTCATATATATTTAATTCTAGATAACACTTAGATTTGCTAGATTCAGTTGTGCATAAAATAACGATGTGACAAATTGAATTTTTTTTTGCCATGGAATTGAACAGTTGGACTTTATTCATGACTCACTCGATACTATGGCACTTTTTACTCACGCATTATTAGTGACTTGGCTGGCTCTGTGTCCGAAATATTAGGTCTACCAGAAACTTCTAGACTTTTTTTTAATAACAAGAAAATATATTCTTCAATTTTTACTAAACAAGTGTTCAGTTATATAACAATTGGTCATTGATATTTTCTTTTAATTCAATATCGGCCAGTACTTGCGGGTAGAACTACCAGAATTTTTATGGTATGACACATCACTTTTTAACATTGTATATGTATCTTTTTACGATATCGTAAAAACAATATGCAAGTTAAAAGTATTTTGATCGCATATTGTAAACCTGTTTTTTTATCAATTTTGAAGATATCAATGACTATGTATTTGAATGAATCTTGAAGATTTCATTCTGGAGGTCGTTAAGGTAATTCTATCGCTTCAGACTAGTCATACCACTGATCATACTTGAGACTGGTACAATTCATATTTTTAACATACGCAAAAAAAATTGTAATAACTAACATTTTCCATGTGTAAACTGTTGAATGAATGTTCACATTTAATTAGAAAAATGAAAAAAATAGTTATTCCAACGATTGGCGCAGTATTTCTAGGTTTGATATTTGGCAACATTGGTTCTATCTCCGTCTCGTTTTACTCAACCAGGCGAGTTTAACCTCCATGCTTTTCAACGTCGATCTGTCAGAACAATGTCAGGTGCGGGAAATATAAAGCATTGTATTCAGGCCACGACTGGTAAAAAGCGTGGAAAATTTGTGTCGCCGAAATATGTCGGTTAAAAATGAAATATGTGTGGAAATTCGAATGAGTGAGATGAGGTTAGGGCTACAGTCAGCTGTTGCCTTGCTGTCACGCCTCTTTATCGTAGCAAGTGGTAATAAATCCAATACCGGAAGTTCAAATTAAACTTGATATTACATAAAAATTAGGTCAATAAGCGTAATTTTTTCTAAGAGCTTTGGATTACTACGATTGTTAAGTATTTAAATCTGATTATTTTTAAGAATCTGACGGATTCCCACTATTATATACACTTTTGTAGCGACCGGAAATTGGGTTTTTGCATGTCGTCTCGGAATTCCTTCATAAAAATACGCAATTTTATTTTTTTTCTCTCTCTAATTAGGTCGATAAACGACTCTGAAATTTTACAGAGACGATTATCAATATATTTAGTAAAGCTATACAAAAAAATGATAATCCTATGGATTGAAGCCTGGCGATAAGATTACCTTAAAAACGATTCCTTCACAATGGGCCATAATGAATTACATAGCACAACAGCCGATTTGATGCTGGAAAACCATATTTAAAAAAATCTTATCTCTATACTGATTCTATTGTCTGAATATCGATATTCTATGTAAGAACACGGAAATATACATTTTTTTTACCATATCTAATTTTATTGAAAAATTTAAATTTTATTATATATTTTTACATCGTGTAGGCTTCTTTTTCACGACTTTCTTCTTCGGTGAGTCTTGTTGAAGCAGTCACGTATCAAACTCCAAACGTAATCAGTCATCATGTGTGTGTGTACTACCTTCCCTGATACCTATCTTCCATGATTTTTATGCCTTGGTGGAAGCGTTATCCTCGCTCTTCACTAACGAAGCCAAGACATGGCTGTTACGCATATGGAAAGTCGGGAAAACTCAAGGAATTCCTTTCCTCCTGGAAGATTGAGGGAAAAGTCAAGGAATTTTGAAAATTCTCTGGAATTTTTCTAGAATTGACTTTTTCCGAGAATTACGAAAAATGAAACCGACTTTAAAAGAAACTGACTAGTACAAAAATAAATATTTTTGTATATCTTGTAAATTTATTATATATTATTGTTAATTAAATATAGAAAAAGTAATGGCAGTTCCGAACATTGAAAATTTCAAAAAGTAAATTCTAATTTACTCTAAAGTTCTCTACATTTGCATTCTCTTTGCCGGTACATGCCAACACAATTATTATTGTAAGTAAGTGGGAATATTTATTTTTCATTTATTGCCATCGACATAAAAAATTCTGTTTATAATAAAGAACAGGTTCTGCATTTGCTTTCAATGTATTTTTTTTTACTTTACAGTAACTAAATTATTTTCCGAACTTCAGTTTTTTTATTTTATTATAATATTTAACTCTTTCATCTATTTGATCTTAAAAAAGATTGTGTTTTGTATTTGACCCCAATCTCCCTGAAATATTTGCAAATCCTGTGTGGAAAACCTGGAAAAGTCAAGGAATTTCTGAGTCAATAATGCGTAACAAGTATGCAAGATTTTCTGCAAATTCATCTTGATCCTTTATTTCCATCCCGAAATAAAGAAAAAGCACTCTGCACGAAATCTGTTATCGTTTTTGTAAACTTTTGAATTACCTACTGTCCGCATATATAACAAAATGTATTAGGGTAGTTCGAACAAGCTGGTTTTCGCTATGCTGCCGTCGACATATCACTGAATTAATTTATAACAACAAATAATAAAAAAAAAACGAAGAAGAAAAAATCTTCAATCAACTGCTAACGACACTCAATATAAAACTAAAATTCATTTGAAAACCCTGTGTGTAGTAACTTGAACTATAGGTTGGTACAGGTCTCACCAGTAGTCACTTCACAAAAAGTAATGGTAATTATGCAGTTTGAGGTCTTTTCCGAAAAACGATGGAATTTTTTTTTGCCATGAACTGTTTTAATTGTTCACGACTAATGATATTTCGTCGATGGAGGCTGACATTTCCCATTAATTTCATAAGTTATGAGGTTTATATTGGGAGTAAGGAGTGGGGCGATTTAAAAAAAATATACGATTTCAAAGACGAGACTGAAAAGTGTGTGTGTGTGCGTACGTGCGTGCGTGCGTGCGTGCGTGCGTGTGTGCGTGTGTGTGTGCGTGAGTGCGTGCGTGCGTGCGTGCGTGCGTGCGTGCGTGTGTGTGTGTGTGTGTGTGTGTGTGTGTGTGTGTGTGTGTGTGTGTGTGTGTGTGTGTGTGTGTGTGTGTGTCATTTTTGGGGGCTCTAATAAAGGTCGATGAAAGTCTTAAAAAACATGACAGTCTTCAAAAATGCTTCCCAAAAGACCCAAACAAACACACTCGCACATCGAAACAACCCCAAAGAAATCCACGGACGCACACACACAATTTGCACCCATTTTCAGTCTCGTCTTTGAAATCGGGTGGGGGGTGGGACGGCTCCGATATCTCTTCGGCATTGCATTCAGGGCGTTCTTTTTTCTACAAATCCCCCACCCCCCACTCCCAATATAGGCGTTGAAATGTCCGTAATTGCGCTATTTTGTCCCTCGTTTCCGGAAACTTCAAAACCCCATAACGTATGGGATTAATGGGAAATGTCAGCCTTCCCCGCCGGAATATCACTTACTATAGAATAAACAAGATAGCAAAAAAAAAAAACTCCGTCGTTTTTCGGAAAAGTCCTCAAACTACATAATTACCAAAATCATACAAATTTTGCTAGCACTCAATTTTTTTCGTTGATTCGTGGTATCGTTTTCGAAATGAAAAAAAAACAACTCGGAGTAATAATATTTCTAGTGACTCTCCGCACGCATATATCCTAAAATCCCCGTAGTAATTGAACCTGTAAACAAATAGTGTAAAGTACAATTTTGCACAAAATATGTATTTTCGGCAGGATAATATCCAATTTCAATGTTTCATTTAGCTTGCATCCATAAAAATACATGAAAAAAAAACTATCGAGCAGATCGATTTACTTCGAACAATGTAAGTAAAATTAATTGAATCATTGTTTTGCAGTTGTTTTGGGAAAAACGTTTGGAAGGAATGAGAGCGTGTGATCCTGATGGTTACGAGTTCGAGGCGATGGATCTGCCGAAAACACTGAGGCCAGTCGGTCCCTATATAACCGAGGAAACACTCCTCCAAAGTGTCGCCACGGCTCTGCACTTATCGTCACAACCCGTAACGGGACAAACGGGATCGAAGACGTCGCTCGAAAAAAATCCAGGAGTTTTTTTGAATCCTGATCAGCCTCTTGTTCAGGTAATCGAACGAAAATGTTTCCATCTCCTGATCCTTTATTCCACTTTCTCCGACGGATATTTCCAAATAATCAAGAGACAAGGTTCAGGAAATTTTGGAAATTGAAGGAAATTTTGCAGAATTGATGAATATCGTCCCATGCCGGTTATACACAGTCTGAAGTACAGTAAAGTCGACTTCTACTTGTCACTTACATTTTGTTGTAATAAACAGCAATGGGTCGAAAAATAGCTGATTTTCGCGATTATTTTTTTCGATGGTTAAAATACGCTAATCAGTCTGGGTTTTTAATGTCAAATCGACATATGAGTAAAATCTCATGAAGACCAGAAAATAAAGTTTTAAAAGTTTATTTTGATTTTCTTTGCATTTTTTAACGACTGAAAATGTCTTCGAATAAAAGGAGTCCTTACGGTGTGGCCGTAAATATTATCTGAAACAAAATTTGCAAAAAGATTATAAATCAGTATGAAAGCTGCTCTTACCATGGAGGTTTAAAGAAAAATTAACAAAATGGTGGCTGTTTGAAGAAAAAAAGTATCCAATTTAGCCTACATTTCGAAAGTTTTTCGTTTAAAAAAAAGTATGAAGATTTACAAAAAACGTTTTTATAGCAAGATAAAGAATGGCGTGAAGAATGTTGTGTCAAAATTTGAGACGGACAACTTGAAAACTCTTCCTTTGAGAGTGTATACCGTTTTGAAAAACCACATTTCGAGAAAAACCGCGTTTAACGTTTCGAGTGCGGATTTTTCACATAAATTGTCTACTTACGATCAATCGGCGATGCCAGGTCCATGTGCATAACCGTCTATACTATCAGACAAGGCGAAAAAAATGGATTTTTTGAAAATTTTACAGTGTGATCCTTCGAAACCAAAGTTTTCGTGGATAGTTTATAAAATTGCGTTTTCGAACGGATCATATTGGGATGTTGAATAAGTTCTCGCTATTTTTTTCGTGAAAAATAATGCTTTGATAAAAAAAATCATTCTTAATAAATGAGCTATCGAATAAATAATCCTTTGGTGTAATAGTTATTCGATTTTGTCATCGGTTAAAGTATAGAATTTCGAATAATTTAGCTTTCGTTATTTTGAGAGTTCATAATTTTGTCGTATTGAAATCTTTGTCGTTCTATATTTGGTCATTCGACATTTTGACCCCCACTGAATGATTCGATGGTGGCTGATCCTACAAACAAGGCAAAGTAGCATCCTATTGGATCTATTAATTCCTTATCATTCCGCTCGTCCACTAAAAAAAAACGATCATAACGCAAAAAATGGTGTTTTGAGATAAGTATGCCATAAAATAAAATAAAAAGGCTAAAAGGTTAATAAATTTGATAATAAATAAAATCATCACAGGCTAGTGCACATAAATATTGACGTCACAGTGGCCTCACGAATGTGAAAAATAAAGTAAAATGCGTTATTCTTAAATCAGCCTTTTTTGTGTTATGACAGTTCTTGAGTGAATGAGCAATTTGTCATAAGACATTTTTTATTCTAATATAACAGTGATATTATTATTTTTTGTTTCACATAATAATATTATGTTACAGTTATCAGCAATTACCGAAACGATAGTTTTGGGAACATGTCGCAGCAATTTTTTCACAACATGCAGTCGTCGAGTGGAAAAATGCTTGTTTCTATCACGGCTACATCGAATGACTCTTTCATTTCCCATTAGTTCAACCAAAAGTTCATTTCCTAAGCTTTTTCGGTTACAGTTCCCCGTGGTAAATTGATCGGTATTTTTTTCTCTATACATCCGCAATCTGAGGAAAACATTTGGAAATCTTTTACTAGATTTCTTTACCGACGGAATTGTACGGAATTGCCTTCAGCATTGTCACTTTTTCCTCTTTCTAGCAATAGCTGAACGACAAGCTAAATAATGAGCTCATGACACTGACAAACACAGATGGTGTTGAAGTTTGCATCGTTCACGTGCAACGAAAATTCTCTTTAGTTCTTTTAAATTTCTTTATTCTTAATATAATCAGGAATCGTTTTTCGAAGATTCAAGCTACACATCTAATACAAGGATCCTCAAAATCGTTTCAGTGGTTTCGTAGCCTAAATATGCAGACGGAAGATTGTGCATTATGAAAAGAAAAAAAAAATTCGCCGCGTTCCAACGATGCAAACTTCAACACTATTAAAACGGATACAGGAGGAAGTTTAAGGGGTTAGGGTTCTGTGACGAACCGAAAATGAGGCTTATTTGCAAAAATTAATTTTGAAAGAATAAGTAAGATGATTGAAAGATAGTTTGTACCTTTATTTGTCTGTACAATAACAATGTTGTGTGTTAAATTTCATTAAAAGTATTAATAGTTCAAGAAGTTATAAACAATCGCGTGACGGATCTTGGAACGTGAGGGGCTCAACCGATTTTGGCCACTCGGTCGATCCGAAGATAAATACAAGTTTTTTTTTCTTACGATATAATTTTGGCTTGACCGAGTTTTTTTTGTTATCGTGTTTCAATCATACAATTTTTTTCTTCGATTTTTCGAGAAAAAATGACATTATTGTTAATAACCAATGACAAAAAAATGTCGGTCAAGACTAAACTTTTATTACAATGAATGAGTGTACCAAATTTCAAGTCAACCCGTTCATTAGATGTCGAGAAATCGTGTACACCGTTTTGACAAACATAGTTTCGAGAAAAACGCATTTAAGGGGCTATACCAGTGTGACCGCTGAAAATTTGGGTGATTTTCGGGATTTTTTTGGAAGAAAAGTACTGAATTAAACTTTTCGGAAAATTAAGAATATATTTGGCTATATTTGACCTATATTACATCATTTTTTCATAGAAAAATATTGAGATCCAAGCGACTTATGCGCTGCCTTCGGAAGCGCAAAACAAAAGTTCCTCCACTGCTGACATGATTCCGGCCGATTGAGTAGCTGAAACCGAAAAAGGAAAAAATGTCATTAAACTGGAAGATATTTCCTGTACAATAACGTAGGATTTTCGAAAAATATCAAAATCTAACAAAATGGCGTAGTTATGAAAAAAAAAGTCTGTTTTCTTGCCTATAAAATGGTCTTTTTTCTCAATGCCAAATCGTCAATTTTCATCCAATCAAAAATATCCTACGTCATTGTAGAGTAAATATATTCAAGAGTGCTCAGTTCAAATTTCAAGTCAATCGCATAATTGCTCTTTGAGTTAAAATTTCAGCGAATTTGAAAAATCTCATTTCGAGATAAACGCATTTAAAGATTTAACTATCGATTTTTGCAAGATAAAATGATTAGAGATACGGCCTTGAAATGTTTACAGGATATTCTTGAAAGTATAAATTGTCGGAAAAGGCAAAGAAACTCCATTTTTTGAAAGTGTCACACTGGTATAGCCCCTTAAAGTCGTACTAACAGTTCTATCGTTGTAATCATGTTTACCTTCAATCTGCGACATCTGCAGTATATGTTCGACCTTCCTCTTCAATTTAAGGGGTCTTTTCACTTTAGACGCTATAAAAAGGCTATTTTTTTGATAGGTTTATATTATAGATATTGATATAAAAGTTGTTACACTTAATAAATACATTTTTTTCTATTTTTATGTAACCCAAACAAACTTTAAATGCGTTTTTCTCAAAACAACGTTTTTCGACGGCTTGTTGATAAAATGTTCGAAACTACTGAACCGATCCTTATGAAATTTTAACCACATATTCTTTACAACTATAGCTATAGCGCAAATCAAGGATTTTTTTAAATTTCGATATTTACTATTCTTTGCCAAAAAGCGACGAAAAAAAAACTATTTTTTTTTTTTCGAAAAATGTTCGCCGTTTTGCATTTATCAAAAACCGTATGATATGCGCTATAGCCATTAACATACTGAATCTAAAACCGTTTGATTTTTTTGTTTCGGCTGATCCATCTCCGAGTTTTCATTAACAGCGCAGACCTACAATTTTTTTTGGACATTTTTTTAACTACCATTTTCGTCTATAAATAGGGACTTAAATGAATACATTTTTTTAAATGTATTTCGAAAGTGTATTTATTAAGTGTAACAACTTTTATATCAATATCTATAATATAAACCAAACAAAAAATTCATGAAAATAGCCTTTAAGTTGCCTTAGCGACGAAGGATTTTTTGAATGTTTTACAGTATCCTAACCCCATAGACTTGTTTACTAGTGTTATCACATCACAGTTATTTCATATTGTATTATTTTATAACATAATACAATGTGAAATGACTATGATGCCGTAACTACAGTACAATATTAAAATTGGCTGGAATGCAATGAAAGTTCAGTTTTCTTTTATTGCTCTCATTTCGTTCGTCGATTCAAGGTCTGTACATCACCCAGATGGTTTATCTTACCTTCACCAGAGACCTACGTCCTTGATCGATAAAAAAATGTAGATCATGATACAAATTACGAAAATTAAAACATAGAAAAGAACTTTCTTTGCATTCCAACGTTGCAACGTTCAACGGGACATTATGTTTCGAATTTTGTGCTGGGGTACGTTGAATTAATATTTTATTGATATAAGAATGTCTCTATAATTATGCAATATAAATACAGCATGGTCCTTTTGGAGACACGATTAGAATCCCAATGTAATGTTCGAAATATCATCTTAATGTTTGATAAAAGTGAGCTGTTTCCTAACACAGTATATACACCCTTGGCCAAAAGTATCAAGCACCCTGTAATTTTTCTATCCGGACAAAAAAATCGAATATCTCGGCGAATCTGTACCTTTTTTCCTCTTGATATTTCCATTAAAACATCTTTGTTTCAAAGTAACGGCAATAAATTAATGAGACAAATCGTCGACTAACAACCAAAACTAGCGATACGAAGAAATTTTAGAAAACAATCTTCAAAAACATTAGTTACTCCAAAATAACAAAATACAACTTTTTACTCCATAGACTAAATATTCCAAACCTCATAGTTTTCAAGTTACGCCGCACGATGCCGGCTTTTCGGAAACCCGCCGTTTTTTTTTTTCAAGAAAAACCTAAATAACTCTGCGAAAAAATGTTGCAATTTTTGTTTTAACGAAACTAAAGCTATCGTTTTTCTTTTTAAATATCTTATCACCAAAAGGCGAGTTTGGGTTTTTGATTTGGTATTTTTTTATTTGGATGTTTGGATATTTGATTTGGATATTTTTGATTTGGTAGATTACTATTTTTTCGAAGTCCAGTACGCGGTTCTGCAAAGTGTGAAAATCGTGAGAAACCGGCATTTTCAAAATAACGTCCCGGGTACAAGAAAAAATCGCAAAAATTAAAATTAAAAAGCAAAATAAAGCTTGTTTTGTCCTTTTCAAAACGCCGTTTGGTAAATTGGTTTACGATTTTATTCTCCGAGATGTTCCATTTTTGTCCGGATAGAAAACTAACAGGGTGCTTTAAACTTTTGGCCAAGGGTAACTTTGACAATTTATTTTGGGAGTATGAAAAAGGGAATAGGATTTCTTCTTAGAGGGTGTATTTAACACATATTGAAGTATAAAAAAAAATTTATTACAATTTTCACACAAAATGGCGGCGACAGAGCCCATCTTGAAAACGTGTTTTTTACAAATAGCTTCACGGAAGGACAATTTTCTCGTAAAGGAACAAAAACCTGGAACAAAAACCAAAAAAAATATAATCTATATATTATTAGCTATGGGCTTACGTAGGGATTTTGTGTTATCAAATTTTGAAAAAATCGCGCACTTTGAAAGAAATAAATCGATTTCTTGCCCAAAAAATAAGTAGTAAATTGTTTATAAAAAAAACGTTACATTTAATTTAAAAAAACCGCTACGTACTCCCATAGAGAATGTAATTGTGAAGCTACGATAAAAATTTCAAATCGATCCATGCAAAAATGTTCGAGTAATCCGTTCTCCCAGTTTGAAAAAAGTGGTTTCGTTGGAGGCGCTGCGGCAAAATCGATAATTTAATCTTTCAACGAAAAAAATTCACTACAGGACCAATTGCATATTGTTTTTATGACCCCAAAGTATTTTCTAAGCAAAAGAAAACGATTTTTCCAAAATCCTAAAGTGGAACCCCTTAATTATGCTGCGAGCACTTCCGGTGGTCGAACATTTTTTACAGTCGCGCAAAGATTGTTCGACTCTTCAAAAATGATCACTCCTCCTTGTTACTAAAATGACCTTTTTGTAATTGACTGTTCTTTGTCGTCTCGCAGGCTGTTTCGATAATGGACGACGATATCAAAAAGCAGGAAGATCGCGTCGCGATGGCGAGAAAAAAGTTGCAAGACGCTTTACGAGCGATTTCTGCTACCATCTGAAGGAATGACGATTTTACGAAGAGGAAGTGAATTATCGTGGCTCGAACAACTTGCGAAGCACGGGTCAAGAGTTTCGACGAAATGCAATGGGAAGATCCTTTCTTGGTTCCTTTTAGCTCATCCAAATCGTCGTCAGTTTTAACGAGTTGATCGGACTCTTGCTCGTCCGTGCACACGTTAGTCGTAAGAGATCTCTCCGACACACAATAGCGGACGAAATAATAGGTACGTTATTCTATTCAGTAGGAACAACGTATCGCACGTATTATTTCGCTCGCTACTGTCTATATATACAAATATATTACTTCATAAGTTATTTAAGTAACCTTTTTTTAAATAAATGTTTTCTAAAACTCGACCCTTTTTTTTATAAAATATCCTTGACCTGTGAATGTACAGAAAACGTATCGACACCTTACTCGATAATAAGACAGTTTGCTTTGAAAGCATATGCAAAATGGACATGGTTGCGAGAGAGGCAGTAAGCGCGGCGTTAAGGTTGTTATGTGGTTTAGCCCTCGGGGCGACGTACGAGGGAAGCGGCCTATGCTTATGCACGGAACCGATTGACTGTTGCCAACTGTTAGCTTTCGAATAATCGTCGTATTAAACGTGCGTTTTCGAACTATTTTTCTACATCGATTTGTAAAAATATGCATTTTTGAACATTCGATGATTACATTAAGTTTTTTAATTACTTAGTATAATTATTTTCTATAACTTTTTCTCGCTCAATTAAGGGGCCAGTCCACTTCGGAGCCACGAAAAAAAGGCTATTCTCGCGATTCTTTTTTGCGGATTTTATAAAAGATATGAATATAAAAGTTCTTGGGGTTGATAAATAGTCTTGAAATAAATTTAAAAAAAAAGTTAATTCATTTTTATTCATTTTTAAGTACAAAAACTATAATTTAACGTAACGCCTCAAAAGTCTGAAACAAAACAAAAAATCAAAGTCCATTAGATTCAGTATGACACCACCTACAAAATAACCCTCGGATATAAAGTTTTATCAAAAAATAAAAAAATGGCACATGAAAAACGAAGAAAGTTTTTAAAAAACGCGTTTTTTCGCAGTTTTTCGCAAAAAAAAAAGTAAAAATCAAAATTTTAATACCATCCAGGGTCATCTTATTGCGAATCATGTTTACAATATGTGGTTCAAATTTCAAGAGAATCGGTTTATTAGTTTTAGAGGTACGATGGAGCTAGATTTTGAAAACGTTGTTTCGAGAAAAACGCGTTTGAAGTTTATACTATGGGAAACTCTTAAAGTCGGCAATTCCTGCACCGTACAAAATCCCTTCTGATTGCTCATCATCGCCGATATCTCCAAGTCTTGTTTGCTTTCGTTTTTTTTTTTTTGAAATTTTCAAAGTGGACTGGCCCCTTAAAGGGAGGGTAGGGGTTTTCATGCGTGAAAGAAACACTTTTTTGCGATTTTTTTTTTCATCTACCAGGTGTGTAAGTATGAAACCGGAATTTTTGTACAGAAAAAACACGTTTATTGTAATGATATGATACAAAGTATCATATCATTACCGTAGGTACATCCGCCAGTTGTTGTTGTGTTTGAGCGTCGTCTTCGTCCAACAAGGCTTGCAGGTCAGCGTCTTCAAACTTTTTCGGTGGTCTTCCACGTTCTTCGTTCCTCACGTCAAAATCGCCACTTTTGAACCGTTTGAACCACTCGAAACACTGTGTTTTACCGAGAGCATGCTCACCAAACGCCTCCACAAGCATTCGATGCGATTCGGCTGCGGTTTTCTTCAGATGAAAACAGAAAAGTAGTGCTATCGGCAAATCGTAATTTGTTGGCACAAAACTCGACATGTTTATCTCTAATAAACTAATGCTACTGAATGAAACTCGTGTTATTGTGAGTTGGAAATCTTTGTCGGATATCAATACAATAACAAGACACCGCTGACGTCATGTGTCGGTAACTGCATCGACATCTAGCGCCACCTATGGGCAAATTCCGGTTTCATACTTACACACCTGGTATACGGATAGAGTGAATTTATTGAAACCTTTTGTACATTGTTGAGTGTCATTTCAAGAACATTCCGTGAAATGTGTACGCGAAAATATCCACAAACAAGCCGGTGACAAAGCTTTTCCAAGAACGCCTTTGGAAAAACACAATTTGCGGTGTTCACTGTATCTGAGCTAGAAATTATCTGAAATCAAGTACCATTAAAATTTAGTCAAAGTATCATCAATTCCTCCCCCCAACGGTGTTTGATCATTTTTTTTTTTTCATTTCGAAATTTTTGGTGGTCATGTAAAGTGAAAAGTGCTATTTTTCACGAAAAATTCCGCCATTTTGGGGGTGGAAAACACCCTCAATATAAAAAAATCTCAAACTAACAGTTGGGGGGAGGTATTTTATATGTAGAAAGTGTGTACCAAGTTTGAAATGAATCGGTCATGTAGTTTTCAAATGGCAGTGAACACGGACTTTGAAAAAGTGGTTTCGAGAAAAACGCGGTTGAAGTTTAGAGAAGTCGGAGCTTCAGTGTTAGAGGAGCGGGACTGAATAGTCAATAACTTCGAGAGTTTTGCTCTGATTGACTTGCAATTTTGGGATTATATTCTTGAAATGTTTAACTATAAGAAAAGACAAAAAAATCGATTTTTCAAAAGTGCAAACCCCTACCCTCCCCTTAAAGCAAAACGAATTGGCAACGTTGTAAATCGTGGTATATCATAATGCCCAGGTTCCATAATGAAGGGTCGCGAAGTTCGTGACATGCGCCCCGTTCGTAACATCAATATCGGCCCAAGGAGCTGTCAAAAATGAATATCGGTCCGAGTCAAAGAAATTCCGCTGGAAAGAAAAAGTGTGCACCAAAGCCGTCTATAATCTCGAAGAAATCAAAAACTTTAATAATTTTCCCATGTTCTAAAAAAGAATGTATGATTTCTGAACATAGTTATCAAATTAATATTAAGTAATTATTACTAATTAAGAGAATAAGTACCAATAATATTCGTTGTTAATTATCCTGACCGAGTAGTTTGAGGTTCCCCGGCACAATTACCGAATACCGATAAGATAGGTAGCTTTGTGTGCTTGATTTTCGCATAAATTCGCTATCAAAATATTAATAATTTCATAACGGTACTGTGAATCCTCATTTTCACGGTACCAAGGGTTAGTCCGGTAATTAGTCGAACCGTATCTATTTTTTTAACCCCGTGGTAACATTCACTTAGCAGATATTAATAATGTAATGAACAATGATCGGGAGTTTTCCATAAGCGTAATGTAATTAGCCCACGAAATACGTCGAGGTGCCAATTTTTTTTCAAAAAAACCGTACCGTGGGTCGTATTCAACCTGCACAGGATGATCAGCAAAGAGGTTATAGAGGCCCAGAAAAAAATTCAGCTCGGTGGTAAAATGTTGACTTAACCCCATAACAACCTTCAGGCAGTATTGTTGTCTCGAGCACTCTTTTGATGGTGATTTCCAGGATGGAATAACCTTCAAACTATTTGAATTTTCTTGCTGAATTTGTTTACACGTATTTATTTATCCTACAAACATATGTACAAATGAAAACAAACAAAAAAGTCATTATCATGTACTTTTGTACGTTTGTTTACAACGGTGCGCGGAAAACGGCCTCAATTGGCGACCAGTGCTGTGGACGTTGTACAAACCAGAAAAAAATCAAACATTCTCAAGGAGGTTGGGACGGTCTCATAGGGATGTTACCTATTTTTTGAAAAGTGTTTAAAATTGTTGACATACACATAATATACTAAATTTTTATTCCATGTATTTACATGCAACAAATTCTTCAAAAATCTCTTCAAGGGTCTCTAAACGAACACGATAACAAATATTTCAGAATCAATAAGTTCAAGGATGAATTCTAAACTCTATTCAGGCCGTATGAATGTCTGGAAGACCTGCAATTAAAAAAAAAATCAAAACCAGTTGTAAAACGAAACATAAACTCAAAAATTCGTTCAAATAATTACAGAGTTTGTAATATTATTAATGCTATGTACATTATTCGTTGCACAAATAACAATTCTTTAGGGTATACTTGGATGGAAGCCTTCACGTTTCTGAATTCTGCAGAGCAGAAGTCGCTAATTTTCGTAAAGAAATTGGCCACCATTATGCAATCCTCGGTAAATTCAAACTATTTGCCTTCACGAATCCAGTCTCCATTATTACAGTTCGGCTAAAAGTCAAAATCAATCGGGAAATCTCACAAATTGTATTTTAAGGGGCTATACCAGTGTGAACGCTGAAAATTTGGGTGATTTTCGGGAATGTTTTGGAAGAAAAGTACTTAATTACATGTTTCGGAAAATTGAGAATATATTTGGCTATATTTGACCTATATTAGATAACTTTTTCATAGAAAAATACTGAGATCCAAACGACTTATGCGCTGCGTTCGGCGGCGCCAAAAAAAAAGTACCTCCACTGCTGACATGATTGCGGCCGATTGAGTACCTGAAACCGACAAAGGAAAAAATGTCGTTAAACTGGAAGGTATTTCCTGTACAATGACGTAGGATTTTCGAAAAATATCAAAATCTAACAAAATGACGTAGTTATGAAAAGTTTTTTTCAAAGCCAAATCATCAATCTTCATCCAATCAAAAATATCCTGTCATTGTAGAGTAAATATATTCAAGAGTACTCAGTTTAAATTTCAAGTCAATCTGATAATTGCTCTTTGAGTTACAATGTCAACAAATTTAACAAATCCTATTTCATATTCTTGACAGTAACAAAAAAAAATCAATTTTATGAAAGTGTCACACTGGTATAGCGCCTTAAGACAAAATAAACAGTAACAGCCTAGTATAAGCAATATGCTTAGAGCGTCGACGTGTTCGTTTTTTGTAAAGTGTAACATCATGCGCTCTGATTGGTGTTCTTTGTCACGTGACGTATACATATTGTTTACCATTCACTTATCTAAATTTTTCTACAAATTTCACCGAAATCAAATAAAATAGGCACTTTCGAGCATTACCTCCTTCATAATCTGTCATCCCATGACAATATTTTTTTTGTGACTGGAAACATCCCTACGGAGTCAAATGACGGTGTATGAATTATTTTTTTCAATTAACCTAAAAAAATGCATACGAAGTATAGATTTATTCTGTAGATGATCATTTTTCATAAAATATATATTTAAAGGGCAAAATTATGCATCTTTATATTTTTATTACGCGAATAAGGAAATCTTTTGTCCTACCACCAACTTGAAAAAGTAAAACATAATCGATGATTATTACGAAGAACTGCGTCAGTGAATACTTTATACAACTCAGAATGGAATTTTGGGTAATTTATAATGATGCCTATTTATATTTATGTGACTAGATTATTTATTACTACCTTTTACCCGCGGCTTCGCCCGTTCCGATTTTCCAAAAAAACGCTCAACCCACGTTGTTCTTAATTTTCGACAATTTTCTTTTATCAGTGAGAAAAATGCTTTACGCACCGTAGGATGCATGTAACCTTAAACTACAAATTAAACGTGAATACAAGTACATAAATCGAACCAAATCGAACTGCGTTTTCCAATGAATGGTAGCTTCGTTGAATCCTTCGTCAAATTTGTTTTTGTAATTGTCCGTCAAATCTAAACGATATCACTTAGTTTTTCAATGAATCAGACAACTATGGTTCGTTCGTTGGTCAAATTAGTCTTTCGTTTATTTATTCCTTCGGAACTGTGTTTGGTGTCGAGTCGCTTGTCAGAAGACGAAACGTCAAAAATCAAACCCTGAAGGTAGTTATGCAGCTACTTTCATATCTCGATTTTGTATGTTTCGTCATCTGTCAAGAGGACTCACGCAGAGGGGTAGAGTATGCCATGAAATATAGAGTAGAGTAGAGTAGAGTTTGCCACGGAAATAACAGCTATGAATGTATCCTTATAGCGACTAATTGATGTTCTGAAATGAACATTTTCGAAACTAAACATTTAAGTGCCAAAATGTGTGCCAACTTTTATGATTACTTTCGATTTGACTCGAATATTATAATTAGAAAAATATAAGCATATTAGATCCGACAATGGTAAGATATTTGATATTTTATTCTATTCTATTTTAATTATATTTATTTCCTTTGTATCTATAATCATTTGAATTTCATCATTATATTATTGGGAGTACAAATGAGTCCAAAGATGGCCCCACCAGGAGGTTATGGTTGAAATTGTCAGATGTAAAACGTCACATCGTAAGGTTGGATATCTGGCAAGGCCATAACTTTGAAATATTAGCGATTTTGAATGAGGATTGCATAATATATTTCGTGCGAAAATGTCGAATTTTGAGCCGGATAAGCGTCATTTTCGGGAACTCTTGCATTTGGCACGACTCTCCCTCCAATAATGCTTCCAATTGCGCGTCTTCGTTTCGGCCTTCCGCTACGTTCTTTGTCTTCGACGTCAAACTCACCGTTCTTTAACTTTTGAAGCCACTCGCAACTTCTCACACTTAATGCAGCCTCACCATATGGTTCTACAAGCAATCGATGCGCCTCAGTTGCAGATTTTTTCAAATTAAGGGGAGGTTCCGCCTGGTTGGGCCAATAAATGTTCGATATTTCACCAATTTTTTATGTGACAAGTATTAAATATAGGATGTTGATATTTAGTATGTTGACTAAGCGGTCTTTATTGAACATCAAAATATTTTTTAAAGTTTGACAAAACATGGTGGTGGGAGTGGAAGGAGCCACGTATGTCGGTGCGCGGGCAATGACATTCTTCGCTTGTGGCAGTCCTAAGTCCCGGACACGTGATCTGAAGCAAAAAAATCAAACATATTTTTACTTTGTACAATATTGGGTACAAGTTGACCTAGAATCAAGAAGAAAAATTGAAAAATAAAAAAATTGTCAGCTATCGGAAAAAAGTGTTTTTTTTTTTTTTTTTTTTCAAAAAATTTCGCAGTTTTTTTATCACTACTTTTTTATTTTTCAATTTTTCTGTTTTTACCACCATGTTTTGTCAAACTTTAAAAAAATATTTTGATGTTCAATAAAGACCGCTTAGTCATCATACCAGATATCAACGTTCTATATTTAATACTATTCGCATAAAAAATTGGTGAAAAATCGAACATTTTTGGGCCCAACAAGACTGAAACTATGCTTAAAGAATTGAAGAAGAGTTATTAAGCCCCGCAAATGACGCTTATAAATTTGCCTATTGGTAGAAAATAAATCTATTTCCAGTCGGTAACTTTTTCCCCAAAGATAATAATAGGCTTACACGTGGCATCGCCGAAAGCGCTTTTCAGCGCTCCGAGACTCCCCTAAAGAATAGCTCGAAAACCACTTTAAAACTATTTTTTCAGCTATAAACGAATATGAATCATATTTTTTGAAGGTTCAAAGGAATTTTCAAAAGTGTTTCCAAAAAAACGATACTTCGAAACTTTTACAATAGTGTCGTCTCTTAAAGTTACTGTGTCTCGACCGCGCTGCTCGAGCGTACTTCTTATAATTTTGTAACTCGGCTAATTTTATAAGCACCATTCAACACTTTTCACGGTCGTATTCAGAAAGGTCTGCAGAATAATCAAAATACATTTTTTTTACGATTTTTTCATATTTCTAGACAACAATACTGCCGTAAGCGCCTTGGAGTGTTAAAATTGCCTTGGAGCGTTAGCCACAATCCAAGATTAAATTGAAAAAAAAAACATATGTTATTGTCTAGACGAGTCCTTACGAGTTTTTTGAAATCTTTTTCGCCACAAAACACCAAAAACAAAAAATATTTTAATGCACGTAATTTTACGTGTGGTTACGTGGGCTAGTTATCACGAATATAAACCATTTCTAACAACGGATTAACGCAAACTAAACCTTTGTAAGCATTTAGAAACAAAACCCCAGGTTGCCTATCATAAACCATACATATTCAATAATGACCCATCAAGGTTTGATGACAGATTACGAATCTTGGCTGGCGAATGCAGAGCATTACTGCCAACCTCAATGTCCTGAAAGTTGCTTTTTTGGCAACACTTAAGGGGGGAAGACCATTTAGAATGTAAAAAATTAGGGTATTTTCGTCATTTTTTTTCATGTAAAGAATACTCATGGAAATTTGTAACTTTGTGTGTTTTTGCTTTGATATTTTAAGTATGCAAAAATATATTATTATTTTTTATTCATTGAAAACTGCCAGTCGTGTACATCGATGTTCAGAGGAAGTCGCTCAAAAAGTGTCCGCACTGCTGGAGTTTTCCCTCGCGCTGTAATTGTCTGAGACGAAAAAATCAAAATAATTCTTAAAGGTAACACCCATACGCTGTTGGTGAGGCAGGATTTTGGAAATATATGCAACATTCACGAAATGGTGGCATAATTAAGTCAATTTTGTGATTCTTCGTGAAATTTTTGCTATATTTAAGGGCAAAAGAACGTTTCATTTTTTGAATTAAAATATTATTTAGGTTCACCGACAAACTGATGATACAAGGAAGATGTGTGACAAATTTCATCAAAATCGGTTGAATAGTTTTTGACTAATCACTCCAGCAATTAGAAGATAAACAGTTTTGAGAAAAACGCGCTCAAAGTTTCAACAAGGGTAAACCTAATTATTTTGATGTCTTACCGGCTAATCCGCGATTCCAGCGCCATACAGGATTCCTTCGGCTTCCTCGTAAAAACGATTTTTCTGCTGCTGCTGCTGCGCTCTACGGGCTTTCTGACCCGAAATTCAATAATCCGACAGGTCAACAACAGATTCCAACGCACTTCATCAGTGCTCGCACTAAAAACTTTTTTTGGCACTGGCACTCTGCCTTCCGTTATTTTCTGTATTACGATGAATATGTTTGTTTTTAAAAAATGTTCTCTTCCATGAAGGTCCCTTATAGTACGAGAACCCACGACCAAAACCATGTATCATAGCAATACGGCCGAAACTGCATAAAATCATCAGATTATATGATTCTGAACCCGACTAGGTGTGTAATAACGGTCAAAAGTGTAGCAACTGCGTGCGAGGCCATTTCTGATGTGTCCAAAAAAAGGCAGTCGGTATAATAGCAATGAGTCTGATATTGAAAATGTACATAGATTTTATAATTTTATGACGAAAAAGTTTGTTTTCAGACATTTTGTGCGTAGCATATGGCCCGAGCGCATTTTCGAAAATGTCAAAAAATTTAGCGGACCTGTATCATAGCAACCCGGATAAATTTTTTTTTTAACCTTTCGTATGGCTGCCGGGATAACCAAAAAACTGTTTTCAGAAATTTTCGATGGCGCATATACTCCCAAAAACGAAAAGAGCGTTCCGGAGTCGCCTGGCAGACTCCTCAGCGCTTGCTACGCTCCTTCAACAATGTTTTCATACATCTCGGCGGATTTCATATAATAATGTCATATTACAAAGTTATTGGCTCTTTCATTGAGGATTCCAGTGTTACCAATATTCTGGTGAACAGTGAAATTTTGGCGAACGGATCACTGAAGGGTTTCATTTCGGGTACACATTTTAATCGATGCAAAAGACTACCTCTTGTCTCGCTTGCGTTTCAAAAACTGCACTTCGATGCCTTCGTCGACCGTAAACAAATTGTCATCAAAAAATCAATTGAAGATTATTTGTTTCAATTCCAAAATCATCGTTCAACGACGCCTACAATAAAACACGAAGCAACTCAAATTGTTCGAAAAATATGATAACTTTACGGAACAAACTTTGCTAGGGAAGCATGGATTAACTGCTCAGTTTTATACCGGTTACATACGATTAGTGTCCTATTATGACATGCTGAACAAGAGTATCAGAACCGGAGATCTGAAAATGTATGTTTACATTCTTGCAAAAGTCACAAATTTTTTCTTCGCGTTCAATCACCAAAATTATTCTCGTTGGCTGGTATATTATGTCAGCAACTTTGCAGCATAGACGACACCCATCCAGGACTGCGTTTCTCATTAGAACAAGGATAATTCGGAGTACAAAGAACGGAGACATCTTTTTCCAGAATACCTGTCGATCTGACTTTAGAACAAACAATTAACGGCGAAGCAGCTCGGAGGTTGATCGGAATTATTCACATGAGAAATTCGGCGACTGCAAGGCAACGTTGGGCAATAAATCACAGTGCTCAAACTAGAATAATATCACATGTGCTGAAGACCGTAGGAATTGCCAAGAATCAGGATATCACCTCGGAACTGAAGAGTTCTCGCATTCGCAAGAGTCACCAGCAAGTTGAGAAGTTCATAAGGACTTTAAAACAATACATGAATCCTTTCGACAATTCTTTAGACGCTGATAAGTTGTACAACATCACAACTGGAGAGCACAACAAGCTGCTGCACAAAATACTACTGACTTTCTGTTCAATGTCGAATCTCGAGGAGAAACTTTGCGTGATAATTTCATAACAGAGTTAAAAGAGACAGACATGCACGGTTTCCAGAACCAATAACAAAAAGTCATGTCTTCACATTCAGCACAATAAAAAAAGAAAAGAAAAAAGTTTTACTCGGTGGCAAGGTCCAAGGATTGAGGCTACAAAGAGACTTATTTGGAACGCTTTTAGCTTTGTCCTTAGAAAAAAAATAAGTATCCAAAAAGTGCTGTGTTACCCGATAACCCCAGTGCCGCTATCACTTTGTCATATGGACGGAACAATAAATAAAACCGACAAATCAGCATTGATGCGAGACCTTGAAAAAAAATTGAGAGCACGGAGCCGGAGTCTACAGGTGTTTTGATTATTGATGGATTCTTTTTACTGCATACCTTAAAAGACATTGCACGAACATTTGGAGATATCTCGAAGAAAATTTTGCACATTTTGTGTAAACATAATGTTGCAAGGATCGATCTGATATTCGACAGGTATTTCTGCCCGTCTATCAAGGACGCCGAGCATGGATTGCGAGAAAACATAAAATCTGCAGATTTTCGAATCTCAGGACCGCAACAAGCTAGACCTTCTAATTTCGCAAAAGAATTGAAAAATATCAAATTCAAAAATGCTCTGGTCAAATTTATTATTAATAATTGGTCAGAACAGGACATAACGCACTTAATTGCTAACAAAATCATCCACATAAATCACGACATGTGTTATGAATATTCGGTTAAAGATGGTTTTGTTATCCAAACGATTAACGAAGATTTAACTTGCCAAGAACTTGGAGAGGCAGATACGAAGATCGTTTACCATGTCTGTCGAATTAATCAACGGGGTCAAGTCACTAGTCGATGTTCGGACACCGACATACTAATAATAATGCTCGAAAATATGGAATTTGTAAAAAGTCTCGTCAAAATTTCTATGGATGTTGGTGTTGGTAATTCTCGCCGTTACATTAATGTTTCACGTTTACACGAGACATTGGGATCCACTCTGGCAAAATCTTCACCTGCTTTCCATGCAATGACCGGCTGCGATTCCAATCCCGCGTTTAATCACAAGGGTAAAAAAGACGATTAGCAATGTTAAAAAATTCGAAACGCTACCAAGGAGCTTTCGCTGATTTGGGCAGCTATACTTCTGATACTGAGAAGGTATTCCCCGTTTTGGAAGAATTCACGTGCAGATTGTACAACGAAAAAAAATTTATAATGTCGATTTAGCTCGACTGAACATTTTTACAAAGACATACAAGATTAAAAACGACGAGGCTTCGACAACTCTGAATCTCGAGTTATCCAATTACGACGCCTGCAATCTACCACCATGCAAAACGGAATTGGAAAAACATTTATTGCGAACGAAATATCAGGTTGATAAAAAAGTTTTGTCGCAAACATTTTAAAAATGTCTTTTTACGTATTGACGCAATATGACATCGAGCTATGTCGAGAATATTCTAGAATGTTTTCTACTCTTCCGCGTGACAGGGTATAAAAGGGCGAGCGCGCGTTCTAGTGGACAGAAATGGCTTCGATCTCGCAGGAGCCACTTCGAGCGATCATTTTTTACGAGTGGCGGCGCGGCACGAACGCAAGCACAACTGCTAAAAATAAACAAGATGCATTGAGCGAGAACGTAGTTTCTCATCGAACAGTACAGCGTTGGTTCAATCGTTTTAAATCTAGAGACACAAGCCTTGAAGATAAGGAACGTTCCCGACGACCGTTGACCATCGATGATGAAGCATTACTCCGCTGCATCAAAGGAAAACCAGAAGCAAGTAGGCACGAGCTAGCAAGAGAACTTGGCTGCACCCAACCGTCAATAGTCAATCACTTACACAACTTGGGATACAGAAAGGTTCTAGCTCAATGGATACCACCACCGTCTCACCGACGACAATAAGAACTGTCGCGTGACCATCTGCCAGTCTCTCCTGCTTCGCCACCATCGCAAGGAGTTTTTAGAAGATCTTGTGACGGGAGATGAAAGCTGGGTCTTGTATGATAACAGAACGCGTTTAGCCTACTGGCTTCCTATCGGAGAAAAACCGCCACACCAACCGAAATCTGATCGTCACTCGCAAAAGGTTTTGTTGTGCTGTTTCTGGGACGCAAACGGAATGCTGTTTCACAATTTTCTCCCTGTAGGTGAGACGATCTCCTCTACACGATACATCGAGAATCTCCAGGAATTGGCAAAAGCTATAAGAAAAAAACGGCCAAGACGCGCGACTGTGCATCTTCTCCACGACAACGCGAGACCCCATGGCGCAAAGGAAACCTACAAAACAATCACTGAGCTTCACTGGAATACCGTTCCTCATCCACCATACTCTCCCGACATCGCGTCATCTGACTACCATTTGTTCAAACATTTGAAGGCATATTTAAGAAACAAAACTTTCAAAAACGTCGACGATCTGAGAAGGGATATTTCAAATTTCTTTGAGTTCTAGCCGCCGCAGTTTTGGGCAAAGGGAATAAATGAGTTGCCAAGCAGATGGTCGAGTGTCATAGAAACCGATGGCGAATATATTGTTGATTAGAAATGTTTTGTATAAGATATATAAATAAATAAATTATATTGAAATTATTGCCACAACACTTTTTTATCAACCTGATATATTGCACAAGTATGGAGCAACGCTCATACCAAAACTCCAACCGATCTCAACCCTGCAGATTTCGGATGGTATGAAGACGAGGGACGGTTTCACTTTTCGTGGTTCTCCGGTAACCAACTACCAGAATTGAGCGACGTTGTTTTGGACGACAAATCAACATCCCCAACAGGTACAGTTAACGTGGCTTCTGCTGTTGCTTTTGCTGTTAATTTCATAAATAAGTTCGTGATTTTTACTAATGATATTTATTTTATAGAAGAAGACATTGAAGATCTCACAAGCGAGATCCTCCTTTTATGCCATTTATTTCAGTCCTTCAACTATCGTTTACTTTACGGTTTCGGGTAAACTCTTTGCTAATCATCATCTAATAATTTGAGGGTCGCAACTTATTTATTGGCTTGTAACATAGACTTCAATATGCCTGAATACGATTTTTAAATAATTTCGGAGTATCGAAAAGTTTTCTGATAAAGAAGGTGCTACGCTAAATTTTTCTGATATAAATTTTTTCGACATCTGGACAACTTATTTTATCTCGCTCAACAATTTTTAGACAGATTGCTCTGTTACCGATCGGTAAAATTTTCTAACATTTTCAAAACGGTCTCGAAATTTAATACTTTCAAATTACGTTCTGAAAATTTATTTTTTCGCATCAACTAACCCAAATTTACTCGTAAAGAACATTTTCAGACGGATTGCTATGATAATTTTTTTTGTTCTCATTTTTAATTTTTTAAAGTGATCTACCGGGTTCGCGCTACACTACTGACTTCTGAAAAATATGTTTTCGGTGTCTTAGAGCTATCATTCAACTACAATCGGAACATCAGACAGATTGCTATGATACAGTTCGGTAAAATTTGTTGACATTTGTGAAAATTCGTTCAGGTCAAACGCTACGCGAAAAATGTCTGATATTGGTATTTTCGAGTTCAGGATAATCGAATCTATCAATTTGATGCGGTTTTGGCCGTATTGCTATGGGACAAAAAATTTTGGTCGTGGGCTTTCGTACTAGTAGGTGTTGCATGAGAACCTTTTGGGTACGCGAACATTTTGAGAAGCATTCAGTTCACAACTGGCCCAAGGTGAATTTTAAAGTACCGGCGACGCTTCGCATCAACAACGATGGGCCCTACCGCGTACGACTACGAAACATAAAAGATCGGAGCAAGACGAAATATGGAAGGGCGCATGCACCGCTGTCCGCGGCCGCACACATGCGTCTACTCAGCACGAACGCTCCTGGAGTTTTTTCGCGAAAACTCAGGCAATTATTGGAAATTCGCTTTAAAAATTGGACACAATATTTTCACGACATTAAACTATTGATTTATGGAAACATAAAAAATCGATTTTTTTTTCAAATTTGTAAATGGTCTTCCCCTCTTAATATCAATTAATGATAATAATAAATAATCCTGTAACATAAATATTAATAGGCATAATTATAAATAACTGAAAATTGCATTTTGAGTTGTATACAAAATTCGCTGATGCAGTTTTTTCATAATAATCATCGATGATGTCATACTTTTTCAAGTTGGTAATACCACAAAAGTTTTTCTTATTTACGTAATAGAAATATAAAAATCCATGTTTACCCTTCGATTAGTCATTTTAAAAAAATAGTATCTACAGAATAAATCTATACTTCGTATTCATTATCCTGAAGTTCATTGAAAAAAAACCATAAACCGCCATTTGACTCGAGTCAAATGGCGGTCATTTGACCGCCAACCTCCATAAATTTACGAGTACCTGAAAGCGTTAATTCCGGAATTTTTGAACTACTGAAACGGAAACCTTTGTCATTGTTTCTGCACCCTAGGCGCGTGCAATTAATCCTACTTTTCGAAGAAACGCGGTAACCGGATACGTCAATGCAAGAAATTAGAAACAAAAATAAATCTGAAAAGTCAACGCTCAAATTGAGAAATTTGTCCTTGTAGAAGTGAACGTTCTACACTTTTTATTGCTGAAAAGTCAAAAGCGCCAGTACATAACATTGCATACTAGCCAACAGCCTGTATTTTTTATGTTCGGTTTCGAAGTATTTCCTGATATCCTGTTTAAGGGACAACACCACTCTAGCGGCAAAAAAATAAGGCCCAACTTCGACTATTTATTTTGGGAGTATGAAAAAAGCAATAAGATTTCTTTCAAGAGGGCTTATTTAACATATATTAAAGTATTTAAAAAAAATTATTATAATTTTCATACAAAATGGCGGCAGAGTCTATCTTGAAAAACGTGTTTTTTTACAAATAGCTTCACGGAAGAACGGGTTTCTCGTAAAGTATAAGACCTGAAACAAAAACCGAAAAAATTATAATGTATATATTATTAGCTATGGGACTACGTAGGCATTTTTTGTTATCAAATTTTGAAAAAATGGCGCAGTTTGAAAAAAATTAATCGATTTTTTGCCCAAAAAATAAGAAGTGAATTGTTTATAAACAAAAATGTTTACATTTAATCAACAAACGGCTACGTACTCCTATAGACAATATAATTGTGAAGCTACTATCAAAATTTAAATCGATCCATGCAAAGGTGTACGAGTAATCCGTCCTCCCAGTTTGAAAAAAGTGGTTTCGAGAAAAACGCGTCTAAAGTTGCACAAGTACTTCAATCCTTGAAATTTTTGTTCACCTTTAACCCGCGATGCCTGCACCATACGAGAGAAATGTTTGCTTACCTTTAATGTGTGATGCGAGCACCGTAAGGGACAACACCATCCTAAAGTGATGTTATCCCATAAACATTTGTCGAAAATGATGTCATCCGTAATCGACAGAGAATTTCAAGTCGGCTGAATTTTCGTAGGGCACAGTTAGGGACGAAAAATGATCTTTTCCATATCCCACCCGCCATAAATCATGGCTGAAGAGTGGCAAGTGGGTAGAATGAAGAATTGCCGGACGTCCTTTCGTCAAAGGAAAAAATCGGTAACCTCAAAACATCGTTCTGCTGAGAAATGTATTTTTCCGACTTCTCGTACAGGTCTAAAATGTCCTAGACATGCTAAATTTCGGCAGGGTAGGCGGAGTCTCCGGAATCCCTGACGATCTTTCGAGCTCGTAAATCGAGCGGGCATTCCTCGGCGTGAAATACGACGATTATTTCCTACGGCAGGGCGTGCGTCTTTCATGGTGCTCCGTTTGTTTGCACTACTGCCAACAGCTGCCCTTTGTAAATGCCAAATTTATTCAACAAAATCGACAAAACGCAGTGATTTGAAAAATTGACGGTGAGGCATAAGAAATGAGGGAAAAAACGACGTCACAACGTTGCGCGCTACAATAAAGAAGAACTAATCCGGCAAACCGGAAGTGCCACTTGCAGCAACAAACCCAACATTCGCTGCCTCGCAAATTTTTTCTCACACCCCCATGGCTAAGAGTCTGGCGTTTCCTGTGTGAAAAAAAGACTCTGGACGAGCAGTAAAAAATTTGCCTTCAACCGGAAACGACGCTTGCGACAGCAAAGACCCAATATGGCGTTCGCTCCACAAACTTTTTCATCTTTAACCGCCACTGCGGATCAAATGTAGGTAGCAGTGGCTACTGTATGAAAAAAGGAAGGGAAAGCGAGCATCTTGGGTTTCTTTGTTGTAATATCGAGTCGGCAACTCACAATGGAATATGGGTCGACCGGAAATGGAGTTGGACGACCAAGAAGACGGATGACCCTGAGGCATCAGGCACTGCTCGGTGACGGATGATAACTTCGAACCTCGACTTCACCGAGTTATTACGATGAATATAGGACGCCTGCAGCGAGCGGGGCACGAAGAGATCAAGACGGTCAAAACGAATGAAAAGAAAATGAAACTCTTCTCCTCGGATTGCTTTACCTGGGTATAGCAAAACAGAACCTATTGCGTACGGAATATTTAACGGGAGATTATCGTCGAGAGGCATGAAAAATGCATCAACTTCGGGATTTTTTTTTAAATATATAAAAATACTTTTGAAAATGGGTTTCAATGTATTGTATTCTCCTATAAATAAAGCGTAAATTCCAATTTTATTTATGTGAAATAATCCAAAATGGCGGCTGCAACTCCCGTCAAATAAAGCCATGTACGGCTCATTTTGGGGCATGCACAAGGCCCTCCGTAGCCTTGCTAATACATTTGAAACAAAAATGGGTTGAAAGTTATTGAACTTCAATTTGAGGGAACTCATCGGTTTTTGTTTTCTGAAAAACCTCTGGATAACGAAATGGCAGCCGTTTAAAAAAACCAAGTTTTTTCACGGTTATTTTTTTGCTTCAATGGACAAAAAAAAATATTTCTAAATCAGTTTTTGACAAAAATTGCTTCCTGATAGCCCTGCAAGTAGAATTTCCTTTCAATTGCGCAGAGATTCAAGAAGCTGTAGAGCGCCCCGCGCTCTGAAAAATGCTGTTTCCAGAAAAACTCATTTACAGCTTAAGGGGATATTGCCGTCGAGAAGCTTGTTTTTTACGTAATTTTTGGGAATTAATTTTGCGAAAACTATCAAACCTCCGGACTTGTTTCAACTAGCAACACAAATTTTTATTTAATAATTTATTGAAATCTATACAAGTTATGCGCTGTTATGCAGGGCGTAGCGTGAGATGCTCGTCTAATCGGGCGCACGGGTTGCGGCGATTCTAGTCGCCTGAAACAGAAGTACATTTTTTTTAAATTCTATATGAATGTAGTTATCGTCTGAACTAGAACTAAGTAAGTACGATTTTTTTAATCGCAATCGCAGTGGTTCGAAAATTAAGGTTTATTTTTCCCGAAATATTATCAACTAAAAGATCAGAGTGGGGCTAATATAGTCAAGCTATCGGTATCGTTCTAGTTCAGACTATAGGTGAGAGTTTCCTCGAAATGTGTGCAAAACCCGAAGTCAATCGGTCCAAAAGTATTTGAGAAAAACGCGCGCCTGACTTTAAAAATGTCGTGTCGAGAAAAACGCGTTTAAAGTTTGCCATACATTTAGCGCTGATACGGCTGAACTTACGGTAGATAACATCTGATTTGAGTAACTTACCCAACATTATAAAAAAATTGTATTTAATGTTTGTTTTTTACAACCCAAACAAAGACACCCACGCGTTCTAAACACTTTGAGGATACAAATTATGTTTTTAAAAATCGAATTTTCCATTTTCATGAATGGTAACCTGTCCTTAATGAGTTTCGAAACCAACATTGAAATGCTTCTAGACAATTGAAATTCATATCACTGAGAGATTAAATTAGGATGCATTAACTGGCCAAAAATTAATTTGCTTCACCACATAGTTTCGGAGATTTTGAAGGTTCAAGTTGAACCTTCATCCATTTGGTAATACACGTGGCACTTCGTAAAGACTAGTTATAGGGCTGTAGGGATGAAAATGATGCTTCGATAAAAATTTAAGTCGATTAAAAAATAATCATCTGATAAATCAGATGAAAATAGATCAGAAAAAAAAATCATCTTGAACCTTCATCCATTTGGACATTTTTCCAATTTTTCAAAAACAATTTTCGTCAAATAAAAGTATCAATATTATCAATATTTCTACCAAGTTTCAACTCAATCGGCTTAATAGTTCTTTAGTTATCCTGCACGCCAATTTCGATAATGCAGTTTTGAGAAAAACGCGTTTGACGTTCACGTCCGCTCCGAATCCGAGCGGTGAGGCACAGCGTTGATGGGCTGTAACGTTTGAAGTTTTTCGAATTTCGCTTTGACACTTCGGGAAAATATTCTACATACATAGATAGTTCTATCGTTTAAAGAAAGAAAAAAAAGAAATCATTTTTTTGATCGCTGTAAATTTATATCCCGCCTTAAGGGCCATCGTCACGTCAGCGTACATGCAAACTGTTACAGTCGAACTTCGATATAATGAATCTCAAGGGAAGTTCGTTATATCGAGTTTCCGTTATATTGAGGTTTCGTTATACAGTAGAACCTCGCTTATCCCTTGTAATATGGGGAGAAAGTACCTGGGATGAGTGAAATCTCGGATAATACGAAAAACAGTAGCAATATACGACTACTCCACGCATTCACATAGCAGATTCTTCCGTTTCATCCGAGATTCTCCCTATTATCCGTGGATATACCTCGAATAATGCGGAGGACTCGGATGGGTTAGATGTCTCGGATAATACGGAACGTCGGTTAATCGAAGGTCGGATTAACGAGGTTCTACTGTAGTCCAGGAAAAAGACGAAAACCCACCACTTTTTAGCGTAGAATATGAATTTTAGACTGAAGGTAGATGGTTGCACACTGAAAGTAAACCCAATAAAATGTTGCCCCTCAACTCGCCACAACCCTAAGAAATAGGGGTTGTAAACTTAAAAATCGCCGTATCTCGATAATTAATAGTCCGATGAAAAAATGTTTCAAACACAAGTTGTCTGGAATAATAAAATACGTATAAAGTTGTCTGACGTCCAATCCCCTATCTTTGAAAATAGCGGCACAAAAACACGAGCGCACCTCTCACCTAGACAAGGGCGCAGCGATATGTCTACTCCGCTCGACCACGCATCAACCCCGAATTTTCAAATCGTTTTTGTGCCGCTATTTTCAATGATAGGAGGTTGGACATCACATAACTTTATACGAGTTTTATTATTCCAAACAACTTTTGTTTAAAACATTTTTCGTTCGGGATATTAATTATCGAGATACGGCGATTTTTAAGTTTCCAACCCCTATTTCTTAGGGTTAGGGCGAATTGGGGGGGGGGGGGCAACATTTCATTGGGGTTGCTTTCGGTATGCAACCATGTACCTTCAGTCAAAAATGCATATTCTACGCTAAAAAACGGTGGGTTTTCGTCTCTTTTACGGGACTATTATACCGAAGGCATGTCCCTTAAAATGTTCTTCAAAAAAACATATTAGTATTATAAATGTAGGGATATTTTTCAAAGAAAGAAAGGTTTAAATTAGAGCACTTTTTATAAGCAATTAGCAATAAGGGCATAATGTATATGATTATGTCGTTGTATCAAGGTTTCGGGTGTCTATCGGAAGGGAATGGACAAATCTTCGTTATATCGAGGATTTCGTGATATCAAGGTTCGACTGTACTATCATATCCTGTAATTATTCGATCACGCGTTTATCCCAGAACGACATGAACACCAACTCACCTATCGGATACGTTATTAAGGGGCTATACCAGTGTGAACGCTGAAAATTTTGGTGATTTTCGGGATTTTTTTTAAAGAAAAGTACTCGATTGAATGTTTCGAAAAATTAAGAATATATTCGGCTATATTTGATCTATATTACATAATTTTTTATAGAAAAATGGTAAGATCCATGCAACGTATGCACTACCTTCAGAAGCGCAAAAAAAGTTCCTCCACTGCTGACATGATTCCGGCCGATTGAGTAGCTGAAACCGAAAAAGGAAAAAATGTCGTTCAACTGGAAGGCATTTCCTGTAACCCAAACAAAATGGTGTAGTTATGGAAAAAATTCTGTTTTCTTGCCTATAAAATGGTCGTTTTTTTTTCAATGACAAATCGTCAATTTTCATCCAATCAAAAATATCCTACGTCATTCCAGAGTAAATATATTCAAGAGTACTCAGTTCAAAATTCAAGTCAACCGGATAATTGCTCTTTGAGTTACAATGTCAGCAAATTTGAAAAATCTCATTACGAGGAAAACGCGTTTAAAGATTTAACTATCGATTTTTGCCAGATAAAATGATATTTATATAAATGATATAAATGATAATGATATTCTTGAAAGTATAAACTGTCGAAACAGGCGAAAAAATCGATGTCTTGAAAGGGTCACACTGGTATAGTCCCTTAAATATTTAACAATGAAATGAAGCGGTCTCGACGCGTTAAACTGTTTTACCAAAAATACATTAAAGTTTTTAGGGACAATCGAAATGGGGACACTTCTGCTAGGGAACCAATGATCCGAAATTAAAAAAGTGAAACGCATTTAGTTTTTGCATGAAATCATGTAGCGTTTGGATGAAGGATTTAGTCATATAGATTGTTAAAAAAAATGGTCGCAGTCCAAAGTATCGATTTTTGGTTAAACACAAAAATCTCTATTTTCTATAACGAAAAGAAAAGTGTACATGGAAAAATTAATGCCTTCGTTCAAGAACTGCTTCTTTATACGTAAAAGTAGTTTGGAAAATTTGAAGTTGTTCAGTGCAGCGGTTTTTGAGATATCGTGGTCACCGAATTTCAAAAAGCCATTTTGAGAAAAACGTGTTTAAAGTTCGCGGGTTCGCGGAACCTCTCTATAAACGCCCACAACTCTCTCAATTTTTAACGGATCGACTTGACATTTTTAGAGAATATTTTAAACTGTTATATTTTGAGAATCCCTCGAAAATCGAATATCGATATTTTCAAAAATACCGACTAGACGTAAGCCCTTAAATATTTACCGCACGTACATTGCCAGAAGATGTTTGATTTATTGAGAATTGTAGTACTTCACGATTCAAGACAGATCTGAAAAATACAGACACATTGGCATTGGTATGAATATTAATTTCGAATAAAAATAATGGTGAAAAGGCATTGGCAAATAGTTTAGACAGATGATTGTGAGCAAACCGAAAATGTCTTCATATCCAATGATTTCGTTGATTTTTCTGATTTCCTATAAATTGCTCCACAATTTTCCATCTTCGATTTCTTCTGATAATTCTGAAAATGGAGAAACACCTGCGCTTTTTTCTATATATTAATTATTATATAGAGAGCGCCCACGTTACGGGTGAGATTCCAAGGCATTGAATGAACAACCTGATAAATACAATCTTCGATGAACTTCGAAAGGAGGTTAAAAAAAAGAGTATTCCTGAAAAAAATCTGAAGCGTGTAGAAAAATAAGCTATTTCATTTGATAAGAAGAATAAAATTGTTTACTGATCATTTTTAGCACAATGATTTGTTTACACAATAATTTTATAACGATTTGGCATTACCAGTTTCCTCAATATACAAGGGTGGGGTGAAAAGTTTCCGGCCTGACCAAGAGATGGTGCCACTAGGTCTAGTTGTATTTCGCGCCTCTTCCTCGAGATCAAATTGTAGTACCCCTGCCTCACACCGATATAGCCACACTTTACAGACCGAAAAAAATGGAACCCCGCCGCCGTTGCTACGGCACTTGATTTCGTCATTCTTCTTTCTTGTGCCGAACACGTCACACGTAATCAACGAGACGAAAAATGGAAAGTTCCAGCGAAGCTAAATCCGAAAGCGGAATTCGGAAGGAAAAGCGATTAGAAAAAAGATTGAAAAGACTGGAGGAAATATTGAATGATCGGGTTAAAAGGAAGAGAAAACATCGCAGTAAGTACGAGGTCCCTTTTTCCTTCGGTTAGGATTCCTGTCGAGCGCATGGTCGTACATCGCAGGATCGTGGGGACCGCGATGGAGAAATAAGAGTCGTTACTCGAGTGGCCGAGACTTAATCTTTGCAAGGTTAAGGTCTCTTAGTTCCGTAAGGAACGCCGTCTCTGCAAGACGCGTGGCCGTCACATACTCGAGAGGGGCGGTACGAGTGAGGTTGAGCCTTGCAAGGCCGTCGATGATGACTCAATAGTGGTCAGGACAAACCTAACCTCAAAAAAAAAAAAAAAAAAGAAAAAGATGGCAGAATAATCACAAATCTTGCAAGATTCTGTGACACATCTCGCATGGAGGCTTTACGTCAACGGCCCTCTTTCGACAGGCAAACATCGAAGACGTCGGTCCCATAGTAGGACGCGGGATCGTCGCAGGCGTTCGAATACATCGCGTTACAGTGCCTCCAACTCCCCGAATCGTTCTCAATCCGACAAGGAGAATCTGGATGAGGGAGATCGTAGAAGAAGGAACGTATCGGAGGATAGGGCGGAAAGAAATAACGTTCCGCCAGCCGTACAGCCGCCCGCTTTGGGTGAGTTGTCGGACCCTCCTGTGCCATCGCTCCCACCTTCGTCCTCAGTGGAAGCTACCGAAGTGACGGGTACGGAGGTTGCGTTAGATGCAGAAGTACTGCAACTCATCGGTGACCGTATTATACCGGATCGTACACTGGCACCCGTGATCCACTCCGAGTTTTCGATTCGGATTCAGGACATTGTTAAAAAAGGGTTACCGGCGGAGGAGAGAAAATTTCTTTTGGAAAAATTTCCCCCACCAGCGAACGCTCTTTTTATGGATCCTCCCAAGCTTAACCCGGAGGTTAAAGCGTGTCTACAAGAAGCCCTCGTAAAGAGAGACGAACGTATTATTGAAAAACAAGAGCGTATCGGAGCTTGCTTAGCCGGGATGGCAAAGCTGATGTCCTTGACCTTCTCATTGAATGGCGACGAGAAGTTACCACTGATCGAGATCGCGGGAGGCGTAACAAGAATTCTCGCTGATCTCCAGCGGGAGGAATCACTTATTAGACGGAGTTTGATTCTAAAAAATATAGAAGCGTCGCTCCGGGACTCCCTGAGCGCCTCCGATGCAGATTCCTGGTTGTTTGGAGAAGACCTCGCGAAGAGGGTCAAGGCGGCTAAGACTTTGGAAATGTCGAGCGCGTCCTTGAAACCCAAAACGGCGAAATCACAGACGACTGTTCCAGAAAACGAGAAGGGCCCGCAGCGCCGACCAGCATACAAGAGGATGTTATCGTCGAATCGCGGGAGGAAATGATTGGTTCTGGAACCCCATCCACTGTGGAAGACTCTTACCCTGGTGGCAGGACTCTTGTCAAGCAAGCACTAAGGTCTAGGGCAGTGCCGGAGAGTAGTTTAGACATTCTCATGGCATCGTTGAGCGAGTCATCATTGAAGCAGTATCAGACAGCGCTGAAAAAATGGTGGAGATTCAATCGAGAGGAAAACAAGGATCCCCTGAAGAGCTCGGTAGCGCAGGTGCTGAGATTTTTCACGTTTGAATTTAATAACGGGGCTTCTTATGGGTCATTAAATAGTTTTCGCTCAGCTATTGCTCTTCTATATGGTCCGGAGCTGGGTATAGAACCCAGAATAAAAAGATTTTTTAAGGGTGTTTCGAGGCTGAGACCCCCGAACGCAAGATATGACTATACGTGGGATCCGGGCGTGGTCTTGGACGAGTTTAGAAAATGGGGCTCAAATGACGGTCTGCGTTGAGATTTGTTGGCGCGAAAACTAGCTACGCTTTTGGCGCTGACGACGGGTCACCGTATGCAGACCCTGTCGCTTATTGATATTCAGAATATTATGTCAAGAGGGGATAGGCTGGAGATCAAAATCATAGAGAGAATTAAGACCTCCGCTGTAAACAGAGCGCAACCGCTCTTGGTTCTCCCCTTTTTTAAGGAAGATCCCTTAATTTGCCCTGCAAGTGCAATTAATATTTATTTGGAGAAAACAAAAAAACTGAGAGGTAAGGAGAGTCGCCTTCTAGTGTCAACAAAGAAACCACATAAAGCGGTTTCAGCAGAGACCTTGAGTCACTGGATAAAAAAGACGTTGCAAGATAGTGGCATAGACGTAAGCTATTTTAAGGCGTATAGCACGAGACACGCAGCGACCTCATCGGCGGAGAGAGGTGGTGTTAGTTTGGATTCTATCCGAAAGACTGCCGGGTGGTTAGAAAGATCTTTAGTCTTCGCTAAATTTTATAAGAGGGAGATTTTAACGGATCGGAGAGAATTTGCTTTAACAATCTTAAGCTCAAAGTAAATATAAGAAAGATATTTTGTTAAGAGGTAATAGCCCTCGTAAGCGTATACTCACTCTCGTTGATTGATAATAAAGAAGTTCGGAGAAACATCTCACTTCTTGTAGATAGTCGTAACCAACGTTAAACAGCTACAATTTGATCTCGAGGAAGAGGCGCGAAATACAATTGAATGATTAAACGAACTTACCTGTAAGTGAAGTTCTATCATAATTGTATGGAGCGCCTCTTCCGAGAGATCAACTCCCACCCTGGTAAACACATCCCCTTATCTTACATCTGGTTCAAATGAAGATTCCCTATGGGTTACGACACAACTTTGAAGTAATGACGAAATCAAGTGCCGTAGCAACGGCGGCGGGGTTCCTTTTTTTTCGGTCTGTAAAGTGTGGCTATATCGGTGTGAGGCAGGGGTACTACAATTTGATCTCTCGGAAGAGGCGCTCCATACAATTATGATAGAACTTCACTTACAGGTAAGTTCGTTTAATCATTCAATTTTGGAGCGGCATCCTACAGTACCATTCCTACCGAGCTTGTATGTACAGTTTCAGCCCAATCGCTACGTTAGTTTGCGTTTGAGAGCACATTGCGCGAGACGCTTCCGTTGTTTTCGTAAAAATGGAAAAATTGGAAAAACGTGCTGTCATCAAATACTTCCATTTGAAAGGTTTTACACTAAAACAAATAAAAGAAGAGATGGATTCAGCACTAGGAGACTCCGCCCCACCATATTCAACTATTAAGCAGTGGGTTTCTGAATTTAAAATCGGTCGTGTGAGCACCTCTGACGAGCCTCGTTCAGGACGGCCCGTTGAAGTCACAACTGCAGAGATGATTGAAAAAATCCATAAAATAGTGTTGGAAGACCGCAGGGTGAAAGTGCATGAGATAGCTGAGACCTGTAGGATGTCAGCTGAACGTGTGCGAAATATTTTGAACAAACATTCGAACATGGAAAAGATGTCTGCAAGGTGGGTGCCGTGTTTGCTAACGCCCGACCAAAAACTGCTTCGAAAAACCATTTCTACCGACAATGTGGCGCTGTATAGGCGTAATCCAAACGAATTTTTGCGTCTATTCATAACTGTTGATGAGACATGGGTCCACCACTACACTCCTGAAAATAAAGAACAGTCAAAACAGTGGGTTGGAAAAGGGGAACCAACCCCAAAGAAGGCAAAAAGAATTTTATCGGCAAACAAGGTTATGGCTACTGTTTTTTGGGATGCGAGAGGAATTATATACATTGATTACCTTGAAAAGGGTAAGACTATCACTGGTCAATACTACGCAGAGTTATTGCAACGTTTGAAGCACGAGGTGCAAATTAAATGACCTCATTTGGCGAAGAAAAAAGTTTTGTTTCATCACGATAACGCACCAGCGCATTCGTCGATTGTTGCCATGTCCAAAATCCACGAATTGAAGTTTGAATTGATGCCGCATCCTCCCTACTCTCCAGACTTAGCCCCCAGCGACTAGTACCTGTTTCCTAACCTCAAAAAATGGCTTGGCAGAAAAAGATTTAAGAGCAACGAAGAAGTTATCGAAGCTATAAATCAGTATTTTGAGGAGCTTGACGAATCTACGTTTAAAACTGGTATAACTAAATTAGAACACCGTTATGAGAAATGTATCAGTGTTGATGGAGATTATGTTGAAAAATAAAGCAAAAAAAAATTTTTTAAACATCGTTTTTCTTGGTCAGGCCGGAAACTTTTCAACCCACCCTCGTATTTGTATTTTTTTCATATATTTGTCGGTTCTCTACTGAAATTCTCATGAAATCAAAGCTACATGCATATTTGAATTCGGTGGAGCTAATTTAAAATTTCGTCGACTATTTCTGCACGCCTTATTTTTTGTATCGATAAAAAACAATCGAAAAACATTGAAGAATCATTATTCAAAATAAATGATCTATTTAAAAGTATTGTCTCAAAATTGCAAACAAAAAATGTGTCTTATTATGGAAATAGTGACAGATTTACAAAAACGTGACGACACGAAACGATAGTATTGTATGTAATTATTTTTTTTTTCATATTTTTGCCTGATATCGATGTGGTAAATTCTGATGATATCAAACTTTTTCCTGATAATACATGTGGGATAATTCCTTCATAATTTACTGATGTTTTCTAAAAGTAACTTCAAAAAAAGTCATGACGTTGTTTTGCATGCATATTTGAATCCGAAGGAGCTAATTTAAAATTTCGTCGACTATTCCTGCGTCCCTTGTTCTTTGTATCAATAAAGAATTATCGAAAAGCATTAATGGGTCTTCTCACTATAGACGCTGAAAAAGGGCTATTTTCATGATTTTTTTTATAGGTTTGTATCGTAGATATCAATATAAAAGTTCTTACACTCCATAAATACACTTTCGAAATACGTTTTTTTTAAATCATTCATTTAAGTCACCTTTTATAGACGAAAATGATAGTTGAAAAAATGTCCTAAAAATTGTAGGTTTGCGCTGTTGATGAAACCTCGGATAATCCGAAACAAAAAAATCAATCGGTTTTAGATTCAGTATGTTAATGGCTATAGCGCATATCATACGATTTTTTATATATGCAAAAATAACAAAATTTTCGAACATTTAAAAAAAACAAAAAAAAATTTTTTTCACCGTTTTTGGCAAAAAAAATGGTAAATATCAAAATTTCTAAAAATCCTTTATATACGCTATAGCTATAGTTGTAAAGAATATATGGTTAAAACTTCATAATAGTACAGTCGTGCTGTATATTGGAATCGGAAAAAATTAGAAGAAGACTAGTTTTTTGACAGGTGATTTTGTAGGTGCCACGGGCGCTAAAACCGAGTTTGCCTAAAAATCGGGGGGTAGGGTTTTTTTTTAGAGGATGGGGGTGGATTAATGCTAAACTACAACCCCCACGTGGTCGGCGCCGGGAGACAAAATGTTCAGAAAAATCCGGGTTTTATTTTTGTCCATAGCGCCGAAGTCGTGGAAGTTCATTTTGGGGGTGAAAAGGTGAGATGAAATTTTGAAAAACGGTTTTCATTCGATAACTCTTTAGGACAAATTCATACAATTTTTGTTCGAATGGAAACGTTGTAACCCTTGAAAAGACGCGTCGATCGAGTATTCGATCAATCCTCTCCCCCAAAAGAATTGTTGAAGAATTAACAAAAAAATTGTTGAAGAATTAACAAAAAAATTGTTTATTGAATAACTCAAAAACAATCGATTTTTCGGGGATGGATCAAATGTACGAAATGTAGAGAATAATTTTCTCTATATTTTCGTTCCTATGCACAACTTTTAAAATTTGCTTTTTCGAACCCCTCTCAGGGGTTGAAAATTCAAAATGAAATTCTGGGTAAACTATTGACCGAAACTAAAGAGATACGAGTTTGGCGCTGTGGACAAAATTGTAGCTGAGGGTTCAAGCTACAAATTCTTCCACGGGGGCGAATTCGTGCCGTCAATAGTTTTCCCAGAATTTCATTTTGAATGTTCAACCCCCGAGAGGGGTTGAAAAATCGAAATTCAAGGGTGGTCCATAGCAACGAAAATATGGAGAAAATTATTCTCTACATTTCGTACATTTGAGCCATACTCGAAAAACCGATTGTTTTTGAGTTATTCAATAAACTATTTTTTTTTTGTTTTTCAACCATTTTTTGGGGGTGAAGATATTATCGGAGGGTAATGATCGAATACTCGATCGATGCGTCTTTTCAAGGGCTACAACGTTCCCATTTGAACAAAAAACGTACGATTTTTTTCTAAAGAGTTATTGAATTAAAACCGCTTTTCAAAATTTCACCCCACTTTTTCACCCTCAAAATGAGCCTCCACGACTTCGGCGCTGTGGACAAAACTAAAGCCCGGATTTTTCTGAACATTTTGTCTCACGGCGCCGACCTCGCAGGGGTTGTAGTTTGGCATTAATTCACCCCCATCTCCTTTCATCCCCTAAAAAAGAACCCCACACCCCGATTTTTAGGCAAACGTGGATTTAGCACCCGCGGTACCTACAAAATCTCCTATCAAAAAACTAGCCGTCTTCTAATTTTCTCCGATTCCGAGTTTTTCCAGCGACAGCAAGACTGCTATAAGGATCGGTTCAGTAGTTTCGCATATTTTATCAACAAGCCGTCGCAATCGTTGTTTCGAGAGAAACGCGTTTAAAGTTGGTCTGGGTTACATAAATACATAAATTTTATCAAAATGTATTTCGAAAATGTATTTATTAAGTGTAACAACTTTTATATCAATATCTATAATATAAACCTAAAAAAATGCATGAAAATAGCCTTTTTAGCGTCTAAAGTAAGAAGACCCCTTAAAGAATCATTTTTCAAAATGAACTATTCATTTGGAATATTAATCTTAAAATGCAAATTAAAAATTTGTCTTATGGAAATAAAAATCTTGTGACAGATTTACAAAAAATGTAAAAACGTAGATCGATAGTACAGTTGAATGCTTCGACCCAAGCATTATACGCGTTGGAAAATGGAAACATCGTCTATTGTCCCGCACAAAATGAATATTCCATCATGAGCACCGATCACCTGGTAGGATTTACGAAAAAGCGTAAGAATGCTCGAGCACACGACAAGTGTCCGGGTGGTTGAGCAGCTGTTCCTTGTGGGAGGGGGAGAAAGGAGAAAAAAGGTCGGCACGTAGTAGCGAGAGCAAGTGAGATAGCAAGAGACAAGGTGCACGCGCCAACGAAAAATCTTCGAGTCTCGCCTGTTACGAATTTTACGAGGGAAGGACCTCGAGCTTCATTGTCATACTTCATGGAGAAGCAAAAAATCGTTCACTCTCTTCCTCCAATTCGTCCTCTCCTGGTACCCGAATAATAACTATACAGTAGAGCGTCGATTATCCGAACGTCAGTTATCCGAAACGTCAATTACCCGAATGGCGATTTCGTTTATCCGAAACGTCAATTATCCGAATGACGATTTGGGTTGTCCAAAATATCAATTATCGGAACAATAATTTCGTTAAGGGGTAAGGCCACTGTAAATTTTTTGAAAAATCGATTTTTTTTATTGGCTTAAAAAATAGTTTAAGTTTAAAATAAAAAATAGTTTAAGTTTCTCCGAAACTTCTTTTTTAAATTTTTTCCAATAAAAAACTATTCGCAAAACTTTAAACGCGTTTTTCTCGAAACATGGTTTTTCAAAATGGCACGCAGCATAACTCGAACAATTTTCATTTTTTTTACTTGAAATTTTAACTAGATGTGAACATTTACATTATCTTGACAATGTCGATCGGAATTTTCAAGAACTTTATTTATTGATTTTTTATTAACAAAAAACTTGCCGTTTTTTTCGTCAAAAATCAATTTTTTTTTTCAAACGCACGCCAAATCCACAAAAATTGATACTTTTTAAAATCCGATCGACATTCTCTAGCTATAGCCCTCTAGATTAATGGTTTTTTTTTTTTTTTGTTCTAGATTCAAAAGTGCACCAGTGGTGCTGCGTGCCGCGGAGCCCTGGAAGCAAAACATGTCCCGGGAAGATAGCTGTGGAACCGCCATTTTGTTTTTTTTTTACTGTAAACAAATTTTATAATAAAGTTTAATGTATGCCCGATAACACCATTAAAAGTTTTTTTTCAAATACCTTCAATTTCGGGAGCAAAAAATTAGTGAAAAAACCTTTTTTTTTGGGCCGTTACAGTGGCCTTACTCCTTAATTCAAATTCTCAGTTTTTCGAACGATTATGCCCTAAATATTGTTGCACGATGTATACGTTATTGTACGTCCCCTCCACTTTCTCAGTCTGCGCTCACGCGCACTTTCCGCTAGCAGTTGAGATTTGGCAGCAAAAAAACGAGTTTCCGATGTTAAGGGGAGGGTAGGGGTTTGCACTTTTGAAAATTCGATTTTTTTGTCTTTTCTTGTAGTTAAACATTTCAAGAATATAATCCCAAAATTTAAAGTCAATCAGAGGAAAACTCTCGAAGTTATTGACTATTTAGTCCTGCTCCTCAAATACTGTAGCTCCGACTTCTCTAAACTTCAAACGCGCTTTTCTCGAAACCACTTTTTCAAAGTACGTGTTCACTGCCATTTGAAAAGTACATGACCGATTTTTTTCAAACTTGGTACACACTTTCTACATATAAAATACCTCCCCTCAACGGTTAGTTTGAGATTTTTTACATTGAGGGGGTTTTCCACCCCCAAAATGGCGGAATTTTCCGTGAAAAACAGCACTTTTCACTTTACATGACTGCCAAAAATTTAGAAATGAAAAAAAAATTATTAAAGACCGTTGGGGGGAGGATTTGATGATACTTTGACTAAATTTTAATGGTACTTGATTTCAGACAATTTCTAGCTGAGATACAGTGAACACCGCAAATCGTTTTTTTTTCAAAGACGTTCTTGGAAATGCTTTGTCACCGGCTTGGTTGTGGATATTTTCGCGCACAAATTTCACAGAAAGTTCTTGAAATTACATTTAACAATGTACAAAAGGTTTCAATAAATTTACTCTATCCATATAGGTGAAAAAAATCCGCAAAAAAGTGTTTTTTTTTTCACGCTGAAACCCCTACTCTTCCCTTAAGCAGAAGAAAATCGTCGACTTTTTAAAAAATAAATAGGTTCGAACTCAAAGATGTACGAATGTTGATTATTCTTTAATACATATTTAACTTCGTTCTATAACATTAAATGATACAATGGTTATTTTCAATTCACTAAAAATGTACTTGTATTGGTAACGTATTAATGTTCATTGTATTTTTAAATATATATATTGTATCATATTGAAAGAATGAACATTTTTTTCGCCCACGGAGTATTGCTGTTCGGTAATGAGAATTTTCGATTATCCGAAAGGAGGATTCCGGTCCCAATTGATTCGAATAATCAACGCTCTACTGTAATATGCAAAAGGCAACAACCCGCTATATTAGCCTCATCGGCTGTGACTTGCACTGTAAATATGACTGATTTCTTCGTGTTCGGCAAGACCAACCGTATAATTCGCAAAACCTATTTTAACACACGAGCAGACCCTAAATTATCCCACTTGTAGTGTTACTCTTATTAAAAATAATTGGTGATTTTGAGGGTATTTGAGGAATTCTCTTTCATGAAATCAATACATTTCTTTTGACTTATTTTTTTAACAATCAAAGTTTCGTGTTTTTAAATCGTTTTCCTTAAGGGCGTACCCTTAAAAAGACCTAGTTCAATTTTTGTAAATATCGATTTTTGGATTTCGACGTATTCTCGTAATATTCCAAAATATTCTCCGGAAATGTCAAGTCGATCCGTTAAAATTGAGAGAGTTATGGGCGTTTATAGGTCGGTTCCACGAACCGGTGAAATTTAAACGCGTTTTTCTCAAAATGACTTTTTTCAAAATCGGTGACAACGATATCTCAAAAATCACTGCACTGAACAATTTCAATTTTTTCAAGCTTCTTTTACATAGAAAAATGTAGCACTTGATAGATTTTTTTTTCGTTGCATAGTTTTTTTCATGTACGAAAATGAAGCGTTTTTTCCACCGAAAATCGACACTTTTACGCCTCCAAAAAAACTTCCAAAATACATATTTTATTAAATCCTTCGCCCGAGCTTTAGATAATTTAATGCAAGAACTAAATGCGGTTCATTTTTTTTTAATTTCGGATTATTCGTTTCCGAGCAGCAGTGGTCATCGCAAAAGACGTTTTTCAAACAGCGACCTGCACAAGCCCTTGATCTATCACATTTATAAATATTTTTCAATAAAAAAATTGTTAAAGATACTTGAACCGATATTCCTCAGTGTGAAACTAAAATAAACTGTAAACCTACACACGTTTTCCCAGAAAAAATTCACATACATTCTTTATTCCGCCCACGAGATATATATCTTCGTATACTCTTTTCTTTTCAATAAACAATTTAAAATTGTATCTCCCTTCATCCATAGTCGAGAAGTATCATTCTCAAATTTCCGAATTTTACTGCCCGCAAATTGTTTTCTTACAGTCGTTCTCATTGTACAATTTGTAAAACAAAAATTTCAAAACCTTCATGAAAAGACAATATTTGATGAGCTATTTGCTAACACTCAAAATCCGAGGACTGTAATTCTACCCATGTTTTCTACACCGAGATGCACTTTTTTCTTAACTTCCCACCGTGAAAGACAAAATGAAATATCTTATGTTTAATATATTGTTATTATTATGCACAAAAATTATCTCATTTTTAATCTAAAGAATAAAAAACAACATTTAAATAAACGCGTCCATTTTCGATTGCCTGTGAATGTTTTTCGTTTCAAACTGTGGACTTCGTCGATAGAGGTCGCTGTAGGCAGATTTGCAAGTGCAATACAAATTTTGCAAGGAAAATCGACAGAAACTGAAAAGTCGTCTCAATCGGCGGTGGTTCTCGCAATGCACAAAAGAATTCTCCAGGTATAAAAGCATATATATGTATGTATGTATATATATATATATATATACACGCACACGTATATATGCATGTGTAAAAGTTGGTCGGTTTCAGGTAAGCGTAAGCCAGGTACGCCAGGTGGTATAACCTCTTTTTTTCTTCTCTCTTCTCTTCGGCGATATTTTCTCCCTCTCCGTCTCTCATTCTCCCTATCACCCTATCCTTGCATTTCACGTTAGTTGTACTGTAAGCGCTAGCACAGAGGCCGATCGACCCACAGCTGTTTCCTCCATCATAAAGGTCTGCTCTCCCTCATTGTCAACCCGTGACCAAAACGAGAGAGGGAAAGGTGCTCGTACCGATCTGGTGTTGGTACATGTATGTGCAGATATATACTAACACACCGATCACATGACGTTCAACATATATATATATATATAGGGAGGCTCCGAGGAAAAGGGCGTAAATCGACAGACGAAGTAATGTCGACCAAGTCCCTTTTTGCAAGTAGTCAATTTACACAGGATGTAAAGCAAATAATACAGCATTAGGAACTGACGACGCTGTAAATATTGAGAATTAAAAATATTGAAAAAGCAACATTAATGGGTTAGCTCGTAGCCGGAAAAAAGAGGAATTTTCGTGAATTTTTTCTGGAAAAACGTGTGTAGGTTTTGAGAGAAAAAAATGTTCGCGTTAAAAAGTATGGTTTTGAGTATCTTAAACAATTTTTGTGTTGAAAAATATTTATAAATGTGGTGGAGACAATGGTTTGTACAGACCAATCTTTGAAAAACAGCGTTTATTTCATGCATTAAATGATCAAGTGCTTGTAAAATAACTTGTAAAAAATGGTTGCCGTCCGAAGTGAAAGTATAGATTTTCGGTGAAAAAAAACGCTTCATTTTCGTGGACAAAAAAAAACTATGCAACGAAAAAAAAATTCTTTTATTCAACCACTATTGTTTGATATGTAAAGAAGCTTGTAAAATTTTAAGTCTATTATTGCAGCGTCATTTGAAATATCGTGGTCGCCGAATTTGAGAAAGCTATTTTGAGAAAAACGCGTTTGAAGTTCGTCGGTTCTCAGGCCATACCTCCCTTAATTTTGCACGGGCGACTAGAAATTTTCAGCGAATATTTTTGAAAAGTTATACTTTCAGAATTCGTCGAAAACGAAAAATCGATGCTTTCAAAAATTTGAACTAGTTTTTCAATTACTTTTCAAACGCTACACACACACACACACACGCACACACACACACGCACACACACACACACACACACACACACACACACGCACACACACACACACACACACACACACACACACACATATATATATATATATATATAGCGTTTTAGGCGAAATAAACTAATCACAATGGCTCCATCCGATCCAAAATTGAGCCCTCGATCAATATTATTCGCCATTAGTATTTTTTTCCGACATTTTAATGCTCAAGTTGTGATATAAAATTCGCCTTTACCGTAATTGTGCACGATTTAATTTTGAATGGGTTTTTGATACTGCCAAAAGATTTTATGAGAAAGCATCACCTGGTCATTAGACAATCGGCGCAGCAGGCATTTCAGTAACAGCATCCCATAAGACAGATTTCTGACTCGAGGATTGTTTGAAAAAAATAACTAAAAATATTTCAAACAGGGATTTTATAAAGTAAAGCTTAATGGAGCACACCACTGTAAAATTTCCGAAAAATCCTTTTTTGGAAACACCTTTGAAAAATCTTTTTTTGGAAACACTTAAAAAATCTTTTGAACTTTCAAAAATATGTTTGATATTCATTTATAGCTGAAAAAAAAAAGTTTTAAAGTGGTTTTCGAGCTGTTTTTAAGGGGAGTCTCCAAGCGCTGAAAGCGCCTTCGGCAATGTCATGCCGCAGTTCTCGAATCTATTATCTTTGGGGCAATATTTACGAGGGGAATCTATTGTATTTAAGGCTATTATATTTGGGGAAAAAAATTACCGACAAAAAATAGTTTTATTTTCTACCAATCGGTGGTATTAGATTACGGAAAAAAAAATCATCAGGAGTAGCGTCTATAAAGCCGTTGACTTCAAAGACGTTTTTCTCAAAATCATGATTTTGAAGTCGGCACGCAGCAGAACTCGAACAATTTCCGTTCAATCGACTTGAAATTTGAATTGTAGCTTCTTAGATTGCTTTAACAGTCGAGGACGAGCGTTTTTTTCGATTAATTGAAAATTGTCAAAAATATTATATATCACTTTTTATATGAAAATTATTGTTGAAAACGAACTTTTTTTAAAACTCGTCTCTATTTTTTTTAATCATCTTTTAACTCCTCCTCATATTTGACTGCTAACACTAATATAATTAACGCAAATATTTCCCTCTTATTTCCAGGATTAAGGGGCTATACCAATGTGACACTTTCAAAAAATCGATTTTTTCCCCCTTTTCGACAGTTCATACTTTTAAGAATAACCTGTCAAAATTTCGAGGCCGTATCTCTAATCATTTTATCTTGCAAAAATAGATAGTTAAATCTTTAAACGCGTTTTCCTTGAAATGAGATTTTTCAAATTTGCTGACATTGTAACTCAAAGAGCAATTATCCGATTGACTTAAAATTTGAACTGAGTACTCTTGAATATATTTACTTTACAATGAATAAAGAATGATGAAAATTAACGATTTGAAAGTGAAAAAAAACGACCATTTTATAGGCAAGAAAACTGACTTTTTTTCATAACTACGCCATTTTGCTAGATTTTGATATTTTTCGAAAATCCTACGTCATTGTACAGGAAATACCTTCCAGTTTAACATTATTTTCTTTTTTGGTTTCAGCTACTCAATCGGCCGGAATCATATCAGCAGTGTAGGAACTTTTTTTTTGGCGCCTCCGAAGGCAGCGCTAAGTCGCTTGGATCTCAATATTTTTCTATGAAAAACTTATGTAATATAGGTCAAATATAGCCAAATATATTCTTAATTTTCCAAAACATTGAATTGAGTACTTTTCTTCCAAAAAATTCCCGAAAATCACCCAAATTTTCAGCGTTCACACTGGTATACCCCCTTAAATTTACGACAGTTCCACTGCGTACCGCGGAAAGGGTTGGCTGAGAACCAATAGTACTATAGCGACTCGTGCACCGCGATTTTGTACTTTTTTGACAAATAAATTTTCGTTTATATACTTCAATATATACCTCATAAAGCCTAAAAGTTCTTTTGACCGTGTATTTTGTTCCTTTCTTTTTAAAAATCCAAGGAAAATAATCGAAAATGGGCAGTTACGGTCGTGTCCTCCCCTAAGGCGGGATATACATTTACAACGTTAAAAAAAACGATTTCTTTATTTTTTCTTTAAACAATAGAACTATGTGTGTAGAATATTTTTCCAAAGTTACAAAGCGAAATTCGAAAAACTTTAAATGTTACAGCCCGTCAACGCTGTGCCTCACCGCTCGGATTCGGAGCGGGCGTGAACTTCAAACGCGTTTTTCTCAAAACGGCATAATCGAAATTGGCGTGCAGGATTACTCAAAAACTATTGTGCCGATTGAGTTGAAACTTGGTAGAAATATTGATAACATTGGTACCTTCTACTTGACGGAAATGGTTTTTGAAAAAATGAAAAAAAAACTACTTTTTTAATTCACATTTTACAGAAATGTCGTTTTGTTTTGTAAATGCGTGTCATTTTCTTAAATTTGCATTTTGTTCGTTTTAGTTACCGCCACATAGAAACTATACATGTTCAAACTGAAAAAGAGTTTGAACTTTTTTGCAAATCAAAGTCTATGGGAAGTTAGACTGCACGCCGATTCGCAACTCCCGCAGCGACCTTGCCGTAACACTCTGCCACAGCTCCGCCATTTTTATGATGAATTAATTTAAAAAAATTGTTTCGGATACTTAAATATACTATTAAAGTATACCTAAAGTTTGATAATTCTACAATAATTATTTCTTAGTTTAAAAAATCCCTCAATATTGCTTAGTTTTTTCCTGTCTAAATGTATATTCCGCCTTAACTTTGTCGAATACGACTGCAGTAATTGATGCCAGACTCTGAAAATCGGCGATGAGTGTTTCGTCGTTTTGTTTTTCGAGAAACTATGGAGAACAGGAAAATAAGAATATGTTTGCCACCCCATTGATCGGTCCTTTGGCATACACAGACACAGACATATATACATTTGAAATGAGCATGGGGCGGCGCTAGTAGCAGAACGCGTTCCTCTCGATTCTTTGCCTCTGTTCCGGGTCACACATGTGCTACTATGAAAGCGTTATAATTTACCGAATACACGCAATCCGGTGCAGTTGCATCGATGCTCTTACGAAGATGGGCCTTTTCAATGAAAGACATATACACGTATATGTATACAGGGTGTTAGGAAGGTCGATGCAAAGCCTTAAGAGGGTGATAGCTCATCTCGTTAGGAACATATCTAACCTAGGTTACCTTAGTCCAAAGTTTAAGGATTTCGAGTTATCACGATATGTATGATTTTTTGGAAAATTTCCCAAAATTAGGTACCAACTCATTTATCTCTTATGTTAATCCAATTTTTTTTAAATAGCATTAACTTAAGAAGTATTTTCATTTTTTGACAAGTTTTAATTATGCAACTCGTCCTATTTAGTTAGTTGTGTGGATACGGATGATTGTATTGGTGTTTGTCGATTGAATACACATGAAACTAAAACGCAAATAAATTTTCAGTTACCAATTATTGTCTGTTTGAACATTATGAACGCGTTAGTACCCAACTTTGGGAAATTTTCTAAATATCATACTTACCATGATAACTCGAAATCCTTAGACTTTGAACGAAGGTAACCTAGGTTACATATGTTCCTACAAAGGTGACCTATCACCCTCTCAAGGCTTTCCATCGTCCTGCCCAACACCCTGTATATATACACATACATATCAGTTGTCCGTAAAGTGTTCGCCTTTCCATTTATGGGCCCCAATGCCTCGAAAAATAAAGGCGTGCAAGAGAAAATGTTTCCTACCAAAATTTTCAGAATACGCGGGGGACATTTTTTGCTTACTATGCACCCATCAATTTTTGCGGTGGCCTCGTCTATCCCAAACCCGACCATGTCGTTTTAATTCTTCTACGAAATGGCTGATTTACACAAAAATTTAACTGCTTTGGCCAATATTGATTAGTCCTGAACCCGAATCTTAATCCATGTTCAGGCCTAAGACGTGGGGTTGAAAGTTAATTGCCTGCATTAGTAAATATTTTCCAAGATGTACCGAGGGAAGATCGTAAGATCGGATTTACACGTCATGTATTTGCCTGTGTGCATGCATGTATTAGGTCCACCAGAAGGTTTTGTCCGTTTTTAAATCAATAGAAAATACACTGTCAATAAATCGATTAATATTCACTGAACAATATAATTTCCATCGTTAGTTATGATGGAAATTATATTGATACTGCTTGCTAGCCTTCATAACAAAGACTAGCAGGAAAGAAAATAATGATCCGGATACGGAATAGAAACACTACTGAAATCGACAGTGTGCAGCACATGAGGTCTGAGTGAATATGATAATTCCTAAAAGGTATATACGTTTGCATGCGATTTATTTCCCTGAAAGAATTTTGGGCTACATATAGGTATCGATGATAAAAACATGAAAATAAAAGGAATTGAATACATATAATAAATATGAAGAATACAAAAAATTTTACCCCACACCATTAGTATTGTAACAACAATCCATAAACTTATTGGAATGAAACCCCAAGAATAATAATCTATCTCCAAATTATAATATAAAACTATTAATCTGTTTAATGGAAATTCTATAAAAATAAATAATATGTATAAGTCAAATATTCTGTAAAATTATTGGAATCAAATTATTATTAATTTGACTAGAATAAAAAAACCTAATTACATAATCATCATCATCTTACTATCGTTAAAGAATTTATATTATCATTTTCATAATGACGAATAATTAATAAGATTAGAAATAACCCTCTAACACTCTAACTCCTTCGCAAACTATTATTGCAAATAAATAAATTATATAAATAAAATTTACTTCAATTAAAGTTGATATTCTATAAATTAAATATGATACAATAGTCATACAAAATTCGAATCTAATTAAAATTAAGCATAAATGTTGATAAATAAAACAATAAAAATAAAACTAATATATACTGTTTATTATTTTTTTTATTATTTCTACTTATTATTTTTTCATCTATATTAATAATTAGCTTTATAATTTAAAAAAACATGATTTTTGTAAATTAAAATTCAATTCCAATCATTTTTATGTTTCGGTTCTCGACGTGATTCGGAATATTGTCTCTGTAAGGGCTGCTTCGTCAGCAGTTTTGGAATGTTCACAAAATTTCCTTACAGATCGTATGTATTAACTAAACCAACTAAAGAAAAAATATTTAGAAAACAAATTGTCTATCCGTACGTTTGCGTGTTCATAGCTTGCGAACTACTATATCGATTTCGATAAATCTTCCACAAAAACACAGCTCTGGGTGAAGAATATGACTTAGGCCATTGAGCACTACGCTATGTAGTTAATTACAATTGCAAAATGCAAACATACAAATAAAAAACATTTCGTTCATATTACATTTTTTAAAAACCGAAATACCAAAGGAACACAAACAAATAAACAACCGAAGATTGCCGACTGATCAGGGGTTGTGTGCAATTTTCTCATTTTCTAAAATTGTCTCCACACATAATTACTTTCGGAAAGGGAGAGAAAGGCAGAAGGAAAAGGAGAGAGAACATGTTGGTGGGCAAGAATCCTACCCAATGGGTGGTGTAGAACTTTGCATCGTGAGAACGCAACAAAAGCTTTTTTTCGCATTTTATTTTCCTTATTTCTATTATTCTATTTATTCTAGAAGATTTTTTTTGTAGGTTTATATACACGGTGTTTGGCACATTGGCGGACACCATTTTTTGGGGGATTGGGGGGGAGGGGGTTATTGGCTATTTTTTCACCCTTAGACCGTATGTCCTAAGTGTCACGTTAATTAAGATATGATTTTTTTCGTTTTTTTAACTACCCAAAATTTCGCCTTTAAGTCGCCATAACTTCTTTGTGGCTGTAATAGCACGAAATAACTTTTGTTGTATTCTGCAGTGTATGTTTCTCATAAATAAATCATTGTTTGATACAATTGGTTTCATCAAAATGACCCATGAGCTTCCAATGCTCAAGAATTACTTTCTTGAAACCATCAAGTAATTATTTATTTGCAATAAACATATATTGCAGAATGCAACAAAACTTATTTCGTTTTATTACAACCACAAATAAAAACGTTATAACGATTTGAACTCGAAATTTCGGGTAATTAAAAAAAACGAAAAAAAATCATATCATAATTATCGTGACACTCAGCACATACCGTCTAAGGGTTAAGAAATTCTCAAATGACCCCCCCCCCCCTCAATACCCCCAAAAATGTAATGGTCCATGCACCAAACACCCTGTAATAGATTATTGAATGAGTATCTCAAAAAATGGTTAAGAGATTTGTGTAGGCAAAATTTGCCAAAAGAAATTGAAGGAATTCAGAAATATCAATTTTCATTGCACTCCAACGCTGCGAACTTCAACGTCCTCGTACGGCACTGCGACGGACGAATCCTTCTCAGTGTCTCATTTAAGATTATCCACAATTCCTCCAAAAAGTTTTTTTTTTAACGTGAAACAAACGGAGAAGGTTTGCCATTGATGGGATTGGAACACGGGCGAAACGAAAGGCACAGCTATTTTTATATAATTTTATATTATTAACATTGGATTATTAACTTTAATGAATCATTTTATATCAATAATAATTCATTCCTAGTTTCAATTAATAATTTTATATTATTAATAAATAATGAATAACAATAATATTGTTATTATGTAAATAATATGTGCTACCATATGTATACGATTTTTCTTCGGGTCACAACGGCGCATCGACGGTTGAGTTTCCATTAAGTTTCCCTTCGAGCAATTTTCTCCCAAAGGTCTGGGAGCCTAACATATGCCAGGGGAAAGAAAGCGGCTGAAATCGAGGAGAATCATGGTTGGAGAGAATCGATTTTTCATAGAGTTTATCCGGGCGTTTTTACGTGTGTGCAGATGATACATGGATATTTAGGTAGAGTGTAATATCGATCCTTGGGAACCCGATGACGATGACGTCGACGACACAGCTGGACTCGTGCCGCGGGCTTCCCTCTCGTTCCAGACACCCATCTGCCACGTAATCGATGTTGATCGCGGCCTTCGTAATCGCAGGCACACCGAGGACTTTCTCTCCCTCCGTACAGTTACGAGCTTATGGCTCACCACTCTCTGTAGAATTGGATCAGTAAGTCTGTGTTTTTTTTCTTCATCACGTTGACTTTTCAATACTTTTTACTTTTCTCTGCCACTTTGAACAATATCTTCGCGCTGTCGTTCTTTTATCGTACAGCTTTTTCAACGTCCCAGACACAACGCGCAATTTAAAAAATCTTTTTTTTTCAAAAAGTTGTTTGCGTTTTGTTAAGTTGGTTTTGCCTTAAGGCCAGAAATGATGGTAAAATTTACTGTCATGTTTTTAAATATTCTCTCCGTACACTTATGTTTTTAGTATTTATTTAACGGTCCTTGTTCTCACGAAAATTCATTCCGTTTGCTGCCTGATAGAGGAAGATTAAGGCCGGATGAATTAGAAGGTCTAAAAAAACGTTTTTTTTTCGGGGATTTTTTGAGAAGCGAACAAAACAAGCGAGCCTAGTAAACATTGAGGTATCTTTTCATGTATATTCGAAATGTATAAAAACAAATTTTCGACATGAAACGTCTTGCCACTGCAGTTTACAATCGGCGGGAAATATGCAGCTCGTAATTCTTGACTGAAACAAGAAACCAATACAATTTCTGATTGTCATATAAATTTTTCCTGGGTGAACTAAGAAAATGCTGAAAAAATTGTGAAATTATAACTTTAGCAGGTTTGAAAAAAAAACAGTGTGTTAAAAAAATTACTTTAACGTGCTATAAAAATTATTTAAAAATACTTTTGCCACGATTTTTTTAGTTCACATAGAAGAAATTTTTATACTGAAGAAAATAAACTTTGGTTTGACTCAGTAGGACATTTAGTTTTTTTGCTATCACGCCCGCCACTGCAGTGGCAAGACGCACGTGGCAAGACGCACTTTTTTCATACAATTCAAATATACATGAAAGATACCTCAATGTTTACTGGGCTCACTTGTTTTTTCCCATTCTAAAAAAAATCCCGGAAAAACGCCTTTTTCGACTTTCTAATTCAGGCTCCAGCCTTAATTTCCGACAAAAAAATGTTTTCTAAATTTTTATTCAAATATTTTCAGAATATTCCAAAGTGTCGAAAAAATGACTGAAAAATGTGTATGTATGGGCGGACTTTTTTGTACGCCAGAAAACTTCGAACGTTTTCGATATACCAGACTGAAAGTTTGCTAGTTCAGCATAGGAAGAATGCATTATAGACAAATTAAAACGATAAAAATCGGTGACATGGTTTGGATTTTAAAGGCGTGTTCGTTTTCAGGAAAACGTCCTTTTTCGCCGTCAATTTCACAATTTTTAATATCCCTGCTCAATTTTTTTCTGCAGCAATAGAGTATTGCATAAAATATATTCGAACAAAATTTTGCGGAAGACGCTAAACGAGTTCAAATTTGAAGGGAGGATAAACTAAAAAGAAAAAAACCCTTACGGTGTAAAATCTCCGGAGCTTTTCTTATGCGGATAATTTTCTGCACGTAAATCGAATATAATAGTAAAGGCATTGCGATGTAATTGAGTGATAATTCGTGAAAAGGATTCAGGTTTCAAGGGGCTTGGAATTAAAAACAAAAACACTTTCACAGTGCCGTGTCCCCAAAACTTGAGATACTTGAATCATTTTTTGTACATATATAGAGTGTTGTATAACTGCGTGCGTTTGGATTTTTTATTATTTAAAATTGAAAAGAAAACACAATAGTGACATAATTGTATATAATTGTGAAATTATATTAGTACCAGTAGTACTTTATTCCAGGTATACTGGCGCGAGTTTTTGAGTACCACCCCCCCCCCCCCCCCCACCCCCCATGTATTAATAAATTTGACAATTTTTTTAATCATTTGTTTAAACTTCTGTTCGTCATACATTTGTTTTGGATCCTCCCGCCTTTCTCTCCTTTATCCTTTCCTTTTTCAATACTTTGGAACAATATCACATACTCGAAAAAAATTTGTTTCGGTTTTCCTGTCATTCCTTTATTAATTGAGCAGCTAAAAAGGAGGAGATTAAGGAATTAAGGCAGGAGCTAAAATGTACAATTTTACATTTTAGCTCCTCTCCCTTACAGTTTTTTGCAATTATTCCAGATCGCCTCCTTATTTATTTTTCTTTTATTTCTTCCACATGAGCCACGTTATATTATATAAAGTAAAATTGTGAAGTTTAACCCCCCACAAAGCTGACCATACGAGTATGTTTTTTTTTTACATAAATCTTCTGCTATAAGAAAGTCGAATTTGACGATTAAAATTCATAGTTATCCACAGGTGTAGTTTTGTGCAAAATAAACAAACTTGCTCTTGTGATCAGCTTTGGCGCGGGATATATTAATGAGGCGGTACCATAAACGGGGTTAATTTGACATTAAGGGTAACTTTGATAGTTTTTAAGGCTTTTCTAACAGAGCGCCAAAATACGGTTTAAATGTGTGCGCATTTAAATGTGTTCAAATTTGTTGTTCAAGGTTATTATAATATCGCTAAAGTTGATTGTAATGTGGCTTAAGTTGATTGTGATCTTAATGATAATTATAAGATTAATTAAGTGCCTATAATAGTACCTTAGGTACTTAATATTTTTATGTAAAATATTTTCTTAAGGGATAACACCAGTCTAGCGGCAGAAAATGAGGCCTAACTTTGATAATTTAATTTAGGAGTATGAAAAAAGCAATAGGACTCCTTTTGAGAGGATTCATTTAACACGTATTAAAGTATAGAAAAAAACTGTATTATAATTTTCATACAAAATGCCGGCGACAGAGCCCATCTTGAAAAAAGTCGTTTTTACAAATAACTTCACGGGAGGACGGTTCTCTCGTAAAGTATAAGGCCTGGCACAAAATTTTTTTAAAATTATAATCTATATATTCTTAGCTATGGGACTACGTAGGGATTTTTCAAATCAGATTCTGAAAAAATGGCCCACTTCGAAAGAAATAACTCGGTTTTTTGCGCAAAAAATAAGGAGTAAAATGTTGATATAAGAAAAAGTTTACATTTAATCAAAAAACAGCTACGTATTCCCACAGAGAATGTCATTGTGAAGCTACTATCAAAATTTTAAATCAATCCATGCAAAGGTGTTCGAGTAATCCCTCCTCCCAGTTTGGAAAAAGTGGTTTCGAGAAAAACGCGTTCAAAGTGGTACGAGGCGCCTGAAAGAAGTCCGAGGCGCTGCGGCAAAATCGATAATTGAACCTTTAAAAAAAACATTCGCTACAGGACCAATTGCATATTGTTTTTATGACCCTAAAGAATTTTTTAACCCAAAACCCTTGAGTGGTGTTATTCCCTAATAAAAATAACAATTTGATTGTAAAAAATCGTTGTTCTTCATTTAATTCCATGTATAATACATAAAATATTATTTTTTCAATCTAAATGATGCCAAAGTAACCCTTAATCTTTTACATAAGTTGCATTTCAATGTCTTGTCAAAGAAACCCTACACGCGATTTTACTTTGACACTTTAAATAAATATATATACAGGGTGAAAAATCCGTAGTCATTTTTTGATCAGACGCATAGATAATTAATTATGAATTAAAATAAATAGGCAATCAGGTGCGCACTACAGCGGAATGGCAGCGCAGAGAGGAGGGATAGGGGAATGCGTTGTAATTGCGTTCGCCTGAAACTGTGTGCAGAGGGAAATTTCCGAAAACATGTGTGCAAATGTGTGTATGTGTGTGTGTGTGTGTTCCGGACTTTTGCCTCCGCACACATTTTCAGGCGCATGCAATTACAACGCATTCCCCTATCCCTCCCCTCTACGCTGCCTTTCTGTTGTAGCGCCCACCTGATTGGTTATTTATTTCAATTCATAATTAATTATCTATGCGGCTGATAAAAAAAATGACTGAGGACTTTTCCTCTCAATATCTTTCTTCCTACCAGATGCTAGAAGGACGTACGTTACTTCTGGGACACCCTGTATATATATATATATATATATATATATATATATATAAATTGTGGGATGTGGTGGGACTTGACTGTTTTATACATTTGATAGCCAAATGACAAATTGTTCTATTGGACCAAAAAAAGTTGGAACTTAGGATGTTAAAAAAAAGTTACCTAGAAAAAACTTCCAAAACCTGTTCAAAGTACCCTTATTTTATGATAACGTCCAAGTTTTTAGCTTGTTTCTCTTACAATTCATTTTCTAGAAATTGTCCCCACAACCAATTCGAAGACTTTTTCCAATACCTTCTTTTCTTCGCCCACGATTTTTCTGTACCACTCAATTGATGAAGTGTCAAAAAAAAAATACTTCTGCCTGCTACATTTTTCTATAAGTAGCAAAGTTCTTGTATGAGTAAGCAATAATCACGTTACGTAGTGTACGTACTATCTTTCCCCCCGTCCCATTAAACAATATGAAAGACCACTTTCCGAGAGCACGAGGGAGAAAGAGAGAGATGGAATAAAGGAAAGGGAGTGATGAAGTAGGTCTTTTCGTCTTGGAACAGATACGAGACGTACTTCTCTTTGGTCCTCTCACATCTCGTCTCTGACAGAGGTTTCCGTTCGCTCCTCCTGTATATAGGTGTTACTTGGACCAGCCTCGCTTCCGGTCTGTTGCATTGTTCGGTTCACTCGTATGCGTCGGGACGAATCTACCAGCACAGGCGAAATAGGGAGACAGGGAGAGGGGGCGGGCTTTACTGTCACCATAGACATACATACATCTATATAAATGTGAGAGTCCATAAACGAAATCCTAATAATATATTGTACACTAAAAAAAATTAAGGAATAGCTCGTTCTGAGAAAAGTGTATTGACGACGGTTCAAAACGATTGAAAGGCAATTGCGTCCTCGTATTTTCCCAAAGCTCTTTTATATGGTCCACTTTTTTTTCTTCTTTGCCTCGGCTACGACTCGCCTCTGCAAGTAGTCCAGTAAAAGAGACGGAAACCCAGCACTTTTTAGCGTGGAATATGAATTTTGGACTGAAGGTAGATGGTTGAATACTGAAAGTAACCCCAATAAAATGTTGCCCCTCGACTCGCCCCAACCCTAAGAAATAGGGGCTGAAAACTTGAAAATCGCCGTATGTAGATAATTAATAGCCCGATGAACAAATGTTTCAAACAAAAGTTGTTTGGAATGATAAAATGTGTATAAAGTTATCTGACGGCGAACCCCCTATCTTGGAAAAAAGCGGCACAAAAACGACTCGAAAATTCGGAGTTGATGCTTTCGTGTGTTTGTGCCGCTATTTTCAAAGATAGGGCATTGGACGTCAGATAACTTTATACGTATTTTATTATTCCAAAGAACTTTGGTTTGAAACATTTTTTCGTTGAGCTATTCGTTATCGAGATACGGCGATTTTTAAGTTTTCAACCCCTATTTCTTAGGGTTGGGGCGAGTTGAGGGGCAATATTTTATTGGGGTTACTTTTAATATTCAACCATCTACCTTCAGTCGAAAATTCATATTCTACGCTAAAAAGTGCTGGGTTTTCGTCTCTTTTACTGGACTAAAGAAGTCCAGGTAGCTCCTTCCAACACTTTATTTTCCAAATACAAATATGTACATTCTCAGCTCTGGAATAAAAATAGAAAAGGCGAAATAAATTTAAAAAACAACATTTCCAGCGGGAATAATTGGCACTGAATTCTCCAGCTAATGCATGCAATTAAAATATTCCAATTATATCGATAAAACAATGCAAGAGCATTTTTTCAAATTGCCACCTTTCGAGAGAGGGAGGGACAGAAAAAATCTTCTTTCGAGGTCTCAATATCGTATGTCTATAGTACGCAATTTTTATGGATATCTATATACGTACGGTACGTTTCGCTCTCTCGATTACGTCAGTATTATAATACACATCGGAGCCCACGTGAAAACTTTACTGTAGGACTCGTCGATCGCGAGAAAAGAACGTTGAAGCGTTGACGCGGACAAGTCACCTCAGTTACCCATATACGGAGCACTCCAGGCCGCATCGACGAGCCTACGACCCGCAATTTCAAACCCCTCGCCGCCCTCTTTCTCGAAGACCTGTATCTGTAAATTTACCAGTACCTAATACGTGCCGCAGCCTTTTTCGAAAATATTCCATTCTCCCTTATATTTTGTCAATAAATTTACGCAAAAAGCACAGTCTTCGAACGAGTGCTTACTCTCCGCTTATGCGCGAACATGTCGCAGTTCATCACAATTTACAAGTATTCCAATTTCACATGAAAACGAAACCAAAAGCAAATTGAAACTTCTTCTTCCTATCGTTATTTACCGAAGCTACACTTTTAAGCAAAATGTACAAATGTTGTTTTATAAGTGTATATATATATATATATATATATATTTACGCAATTCGAAAAATGGTTTATGTGCTTACTGTGCAAAATGCAAAAATTATAATGTACGGAAATTTGTTCGGTAATTCTTCAGATAACTGACTTTTCCGAAAATCTTTTTTTTTGCTATTTTCCCATTTATTGGGTTATAAGTGATGATATTCAGTGGGGAGAAGCTGCACTTTTTCATCAAACAAATTTTTCACGAGCAAAAAATCGTTAATAATAATTTTTTCAAAAACCCAAACAAACCCTATTTCGTCGTCGAAATATTAAAAAATGCCCTTTCTTTATCGCCTGTTTCCGCGAATTTCAAAACCCCATGAATTCTTATTGCGGCGGGGGGGGGGGGGGGGTAAATTTCAGCTTCCCCCGACTGAATATCAGTATAACCCAATACATGAGAAAATAGCAACAACAAAAAAATGTTAGGCTCATTTTTCGAAAAAGTCACTTATCTAAAGGATTACCATTTGTTTTATGATCTGCAAAGTATCCCATTGTTGGTTTTTGTTATTACGTTTGCATCGGTACGATGCTGCATATTCAAATTGACGACAAAAATCAAGCGTGGGCATTTTCATTGCGGATTTTATATATATATATATAATTTGCTTGACTCTCTTCTCTTTTTGTCTTTATCTGTCGCTGGGTAAGCGGGAAACACGTTCCCTACCGAATCCTGTTCATAACCAGCAATTGTATAACGTCTGTCGTCAGGCTACTGGAGACCACAGCGTGGAGAAACACGAACGATATTTTCCCACTTCTCGTGTCTTTGAATATTGACGCGCGTGTACAAAGTTACAATACGAATGAAGTACATTGCGCATAATCTATAGGCTATTTCGAACTAAATGGAGCTTCGCACATATCTCGCGTCATAATTTTTAACAGGTTATTGGTCTGGATTCTGGACTCGTTCTGATTTTTTTTACAAATGGGGATTATCCTGATTTATATTGAACACGATAAAATTAACATTTTCCCAATGAAAACCACCTATTTTTTCCAACATTACCTCGTAATTAGTAACTGAATTTACAGCCATTTTATTTTATTGTCCCCTGCATCAGAGGATTTGAAAGTTGATACTTTTCTTCGCAACTTATAACTCGGTTTCCGTTCTTGCTATGCTCGTCGTAATACGTGAAACGCTGCACCAGTTGTAATTGCTTGCAATCATTTTCATTGGAAAATTGTGTATCTTTGAGTATATTTTTTTTTAACGAACGTATGCGGGAATACGAACGCCCTGCAATTAGATGAGTGTGGGCAATTGAATAGTTCGAATGGTATATGTATAAGTATAGGACACACTGGGAAACAAATGATCTAGGCGATGCAGAATAAAGGTGAGTTGGTGCCAATTTGGACCAGATGAATTTAAAAGAGTTTTTTGGATTTCTGAATGCTTGTATAGCAATATAAATATGAAATCACTAGAGAACTGTATGGATATTTCATCGGGCTAAGCGAACGTAAAATGGAAAAATTCCAGCGCGACAATGAGAAAGACCGCACTGATCGGATATGTAATGGGAGCAGAATTCATTTCTTCTCCGCGAGTCTATACGTATGCAAATAAACGGAACTATAAGGCGTATGACGTAAAAGAGCTTCAACAATTACTCAACCTATTTTTGCACAAAAACATTTAATAATAAAAACGAAAAATTGTTTTTATTCAATAATAAAAGCGTAAACGTATAGAAACTATAGATCTTGCACAACATTTTCCTGTACAAACCCAAACAAGTATTGCCATTAATGTCATTTGAACGTCTCACGATATTATATGATGAATAAACTTTATTCACATCTGAGTTTTGTCACAACGGAAAATCCCAGCCCCATTCCGGCCATCTTTGAGGGCGCACGTCTTAAGGGAGGACACCACTGTGGCGGGCCGAAAAAAATCGTTTTTCGATTTTTTTCTGTCTGCTAGATTATTTATTTGGGATTGGGGAAAAAGGTATGTTATTGAGCATACATCGATCGTATTTCATGTAAATTTTCGTGAAAAAAATGTGGTCCAACGGCCGGATCGATAACTTGACAACTGGTTGGTCTGAAAAATAAAAGTAATCAAGTTATGTAATCTATATAAATATAGTTTTCGTTGTACGTAGCCGTTTTTCGAAAAAATAACATTTCATAGAATGGGGGGTATTCAAAAAAAAGTGTGATTTTGACGAAATTTTTACATACGAAATATTCGAGGGCTTAAAAAATACTGAATTTCAAAAACGGAACGGCTACGGACAATGATAGCTACTGCAATTACGAAAATTGGAGTTTTTAAAATTGAAAATCGGACAATTGTAGCTGGCGTTATGATTCCGGCCAGGTTGAGAAAAACGCGATTGAGAGTTTTAGTATGCGTAAATCGTTGCGCTACCCGCTCTCTCTCTCTAAATCGTCTGTAACTTTGACAATTTTTAATATTCGAACTTGACATTTTTTCCACATATTCTTGTGGGGTGGCACAAATTTGAGCTCATTTTTTTTCTTTTTCTCACCATGCAATTATTTTCTTTAAGGAAAAAAAAATTGTCCCCAAAGCTGCGAGGGCTAAGAAAATGTTTAGAGATCGCTCAAGCCTCCCAAAAATTCAAATTTTCATTAAAAAATCGATTTTTTCTTCTCCTTCTCACCCGTGAATTTAACGCTTTAGAATTTGTTAATTAACCCTTAGTAGTCACACTTAGCAAGAATCACGTTATAGTCATACTGGGTCCATGGGACGCAGGCGTTTTAAAATTGTTATAAATAATGAAATAATACATTGAGCGATATGAAAAAAATAGTAAGGTATAATTTGAACCTTGTTGAATACAAGGAAATTGGTTAGAAATCAAAAATTTCATTTTAAATATGCAAAAAAAAACTCGTGAAAAATGACTTTTTTACAAAAATTCCTGTAACTCTTGCAATTATTGGCAAAAAAAATGGTTTTATAATCTGGAAACAATATACTTTGAAATAGACATATCGGTTTCTGTGGACTTTTCAAAAAGTATATTTATTTTATCCAACGCAGGTGCAATTTAGAAGGAAAGAATGAAACGCTTACGCATATTCAAAATCTACCGTCTCGGTATTGAAGTTGAAGATCCAAACAATCGTTAGATAGCGCCACAAAACCCAATTTATCGATTTTAGTAAGCAGTATTCCAGGTCAAAAAAGGGCCTGGGTCCCGTGGACCTAGTGTGACTATTAAGGCGTTACCCCCACTTGTAGCGCAAAAAAAGGCCTTTTTCATGATTTTTTTAAAGAAAACTACAAAACTTTTTTAATCGATCAATATACCATCTTAAAGAACACATTTTGAAGAACTTTCAGTAATTTTTTTATGGAAAAATATTACATTGTTTAGTGGCAAATGGCCGTCAATGAAATCATGTTTTTATATACACGGTTTGCGGTTTGTTGGTTTTATATACCAACATTGCGGCGAAGTGGATCATCTGAAAAAAAATGCGGATGGATTTAGTCAAATATAAGTATAAACTAGTCTTTAATCGAAGGATTTTAAAAAATATTCATTTTTCACCAAATGGCGGACAGTCAAAGTTAATGGTTCGATTTTAACGAAAAAAACGGCCGTTTTTGGGCTATAAAACGGCTATTTTTTTCGAAAAAAAATCGAACGATCAAAGACTACATTTTTATGTATTAAATAAGCCTGCAAAATTTCAAGAAGATCGGTTCATTAGTATTCGAGTAATCTTGGTCACCGACTTCAGAAATGCCATTTTGAGAAAAACGCGTTTAAACTTTCTATTTCCGGTCGTTTACACAACGGATTTTTCTCTTTCAACGCTCATATCTCAGTCAATTTTGTTCGGATCGACTTGAAATTTTCAGGACATATTCTCAGATACTTATACTTCAAAAAATTGCAATAAAAAAAATCGATTTTTTCAAAATCGCAAGTGGGGGTAACCCCTTAAGGGTTAACCTCGCGTAAGCTCTAGCCGGCATTTAGTGGCCGCTCAAGAGCATCGAAATTTCCAATTTTCGCCAATTTTTATTTTTTTACTTTTCTCACTCATAAATTTTACGCTTTGTAAAATCTTCAAAACAATTAATTTTTTAAATTTAGAAACAGATTTTCCAACATTACCTCGCGCTTCTAAACCAAGAATTATAATCTTTGTTCCCATCAAATCATTCTTTAAAGCTTTTGTCCGTAAACAAAATTATATGTCGTCTTATTCGTAAAACTGAAATGACAGCTGTTTTCCGCGCATCGTAATGCGTCCCACAGTTGGCCTCGTTAGTCAAACTGCGGACGAATCGTAGCTGTACTCTGTGACGAGCGACGCCATAATACAATAATACATAATAACACATATCGTCTAATTGGCGTTTGTTACAAATGATTATAATAAATTATTCAGAAAATGTAACACTTCGTTGTTTATTTAGTTTTTATGCTACAAGGAATTAAAGTGCATGCGAGATTAATGTTTTTGCGGAAATTGTAAATTTCGAAAACTCTGAGCGACCGCTAAATATTCACTAGCCGGCTAGAGCTTTCGCGAGGTTAATTTAAAAATTATAAAGCCTAAAATTCATAGGTGAGAAGTGAACGAAACAAAAATCGATTTTTTAATGAAAATTTGAATTTTTGGCAGGCTTGAGCGACCTCTAAATGTTTTTTGACCGCTCGCAGCTTCGGCGACAATTTGTTTTTTTTTTTTCCTTTAAAGAAGATAATTGAATGGTGAGAAAAAGGAAAAAAATAGAGCTCAAATTTGTGCCACCCTAATATGTATACTTCAAAAAAATGATTTTTTCAACCCGTGACAGTGGAATCTCGCATTGAGTTTTCATTTTTTTGCAAATCGGATTTTTCGAAAAATGATGATCGCGTGCGATTCAATATTTCCGATCAATCGAAATTTCGGTATCGTTATTTTGAATGAAATCGTCATTTTGAGTCGTTCGGAGGTTCGTCGCCAATGTTTTTAAATGCAAAGACACGTGAATCTTCACGGTGGTCCGTATTAGTACCAATTCGTCTGGGTACTTACATACGGTATATGCAACGCTCAGTTCCAGCTTCGGTTACAATTAGTTAACGATTGCAGGTTGCGAGGATCGCGCTGACTTTTCGATTCGCCTTATTCTCTACTACCTCGCGATACCTACTGCTCTCTCGTGATCCACTCTTATTCATTACACGTCGTACACGTTTTTTTTTGTCTTGCTCGTCTACCAAGCTAATACAAAAAGAAGAGTAGCTCTACGCCGAGGAGATTCGAGATTCGCCTTCACTAGGAAGACGATTCTATCATAATTCGTGCGCGAGCTTTCTCCGTGTATCGCTCTGTGAATGCCGCACGAAACATCCCCTCGGAGATCGAAACGTTCGTGTCGCTTCAGCTGAAATTATTTACAGTGAAGAGGCCTCTAATTCCAACCACGCAGTCTTCATATTTTACCCAAAATAAGACTTTTTTCAAGAGTGGTAAAAATCGAGATTCGACCCGGCGAGAAATCCCTTTAGAATTTTCAAAAAATCGATTTTTTTACACATTTCAAAAGTATGATGACCAAAGAATATACTGACTAAAGGAAAACGCGAAATATTAAATATTTGCGGAGTTATCGCATAGAGTCTAGAGCGCGGGGACAGCATGCAGTCAGGTAGCGAGTCACATGTTGAAACGTTAAGGCGTTACCCCCACTTGTAGCGCAAAAAAAAGGCCTTTTTCATGATTTTTTTTAAAGAAAACTGCACAACTTTTTTAATCGATCAATATACCATTTTAAAGAACACATCTTGAAGAACTTTCAGTAATTTTTTTATTGACAAATATTACATTGTTTAGTGGCAAATGGCTGTCAATGAAATAATGTTTTCATATACACGGTTTGCGGTGACCAATATTGCGGCGAAGTGAATCATCTGAAAAAAAAATGCGGATGGACTTAGTCAAATACAAGCATAAACTAGTCTTTAATCGAAGGATTTTAAAAAATATTCATTTTTCACAAAATGGCGGAAAGTCACAGTTAATGGTTCGATTTTGACGAAAAAAAACGACCGTTTTTTGGCTATAAAACGGCCATTTTTTTTCGAAAAAAAAATCGAACGATTAAAGACTACATTTTTATGTATTAAATAAGCCTGCAAAATTTCATGAAGATCGGTTCATTAGTGTTCGAGTAATCTTGGTCACCGACTTCAGAAATGCCATTTTGAGAAAAACGCGTTTAAAGTTTCAATTAGCCGGTCGTTTACACAACAGATTCCTTTCTTTCAACGCTCATATCTCAGTCAATTTTGTTCGGATCGACTTGAAATTTACAGGACATATTCTCAGATACTTATACTTCAAAAAAATGCAATAAAAAAAATCGATTTTTTCAAAATCGCAAGTGGGGTTAACCCCTTAAACGCGATTATGTCGAAACTACTTTTTCAAAAACTGCTCGTGTTGTAGCTCAAAAAAATTATCGACCGATTTGAATGAAATTTTGGGACGTTACTCTCGGTAATATTATCGGAAGGATATACCTAAAATTTGAAAGGTAGCGTGTAAATAAATAATTTTTTTGAGGTCGCATATGTCGAAAAAATGGTCGAAAATTCGAACTTTGGAGTAAAAAGGCTCCCAAATTTTCAATTTTGCACCTTTTCATCATTTTTTAGGTATATCCTTCCCCTTAATATGTCAGTAAGCGAGTGACACTTATTAAATCTTTTTCGGATCAACAGACAAAGAGTGACAACTGCAGCACTTTTCGATGTCGCGGAAAACAGGCGTCCGAAGACCCTTAATAACACCGCCATTTTGTTGGTCATCCCGAATTTTTTTTTCAACTTGGCAGTTATAATAGACTCATGTCCAAATTTGAAAATGATCAGATTATTTTATCCTCTCTTAACAAATTCCCGTAAAATACCTATTTTTCACGCTCCTCAAGGGATTTCTCGCCTTAAGGGAGTGAAACGGGGGTTGTTAAGTTTATATGAGACAACATTTTTGTTGGTCAAAGTTGCTGGAAACTTGGTATAAATACACTCCAATACAAATAATTAAACATGTATTTGTTTGGTGTTTTTATGCCAACCCAAACAAACACAATTAAAGGGTTAAGAGTACTTCAAGAGGTTCAAGAGTACTTAAGAGTACTTCGAGAGGTTCAAGAGTACTTAAGAGTACTTGACTGTCTGCACGCACCGAACAGCGAGGAAAACAAATAGTGTTATATATAAAATAAATTTTCGAAGTTTCAAGTAAATCTGGTCCAAAAATATGTTTTCTCATACAAAGGTTAACACTCTCGTTTGGGCTAGAACGAGCGCGCGCTCTCGATTTCTATAGATTATGTTCAAATTTAAACCAGACATTGTTCATATAATTATGCATGGTTGAGTGAAAATTCAGAACAGTCGACTATTTAGATTGGGAGATAATGAATTTTAAAATTGCCAATTTTAACACTGCCTTGTCTGCATTGACTGAAAGTCAGGCCACATAATTCGTCGTACCATTCTATTGTATTAATAAATTATGAAAAAAAAATTGTGCTTCGATAGCAAACTAGTTAGGGAAAGAGTGAAAAAAGTTTGAATTGCCTTATTTACTATTCAGTTTGCTAAAAACGTTCAGTAAAGACAGAATAATTCCGCAGAACAGTATTGTTCAATATTTCGAGAAAAAAAAAATTATCGTGTTCCAAAAGTTAAAAACTTTTATCATAAAAAAAATATTTGCTTTATAAATATTAATATTTTATATTGTTTATGTTATCTTAATTAACAAATAAAAGTGTTGGTTAATTCACAACGAATTAAAAACTTTGTCCGATTAAAAAATACTTCCAAATAAAAACTTGTGTTGCAGTATTATTTTAAATATGCCGCGCAATCTTACGCCATTGGATACGTGGAACGATGCGGTGCTGCTATATGTCTTCTTATTTAATACTTAAAACAAAACTTGTCCCCATATCGGAGACAAATATTTTTTACGAAAAATTATAATGTCTAAATTTCAATGCAGACCCTGCAGTGTTAAAAATTGCAATTTTAAAACCGATTATCTCCCACTCCAAATAGTCGCCAGCTCTGAAATTTCACTCGAACATGCATAAATATATAAACAATGTCTGGGTAAAATTTGAACAAAATCCATACAAATCAAGAGCACGCGCTCATTCTATCTTAACTCCCTTAAGGGTTAAATTTGGAAATAGCTTAAATACATGTTTAATTGTTTGTATTTTAGTGTATTTATTCCAAATTTCAAGTAAATCTGACAAAAAATATGTTGTTTCATACAAACTTTAAAACCCCTGTCTCACCCCCTTAAGGGTCGAATTTCGATGTTTACGACTCTTGAAAAAATCCTTATTTTGGGTTAAATGTTAAGGCTGCGTGGTCAGAATTAGGGACCACAAAATATCGTAATATCTCCGGGGAAACAACTCAAACTCATTCCACGTTAACTGGAAAAGGCGTGAAAAACACATTCACGACAAAATGTTTGCTTTTTGAAACAAGATTTTCAACTAAATCGGAATACAATTCGTGCCATTTAAAACTTATAGGAATTTCGGAATGGAAAGTGTGGATTGCGTAGCAAAAAAAAGTGTGTGATACGAGAGAATACTTCGGCTGAGACTAAATCACGAATAACAGGAAATAAACGAATTTTAGGATAAATTATAAAGCAAGAAATATCAAAATCCCAACGCCAGAAAAATAAACTGAGTACCGAAAGAGATTTAAACAAAAAGGTAATAACGCGCTCGAAAGTATCGTGTATCAGGACTAGACAATGCCGATATTTCGATCATCCACTCATCGATTAAGGGAACATGACAGTGTAAAAGATTTAAAAAATCGTTTTTTTTTAATCCGATGGGTATATATAGACCATGGTTGGCCAACCTTTTTTCCAACCTAACTTCCATTTGTTTTGCTAATTGAAGCAAACAAGCCAGTTTGCTTTGGTGATATGTACATTCAAAGTTAACATTTATGTTCATTTGACCCAGCCGGCCACAACACGACCCCCGGCGGGGCGCATGCGACCCGCGGGCCGCAGGTTGGCCATCCATGGTATAGACGGTTACAAACATGGACCTGGCATCGCCGATTGATCGTGAGTAGACAATTTGTATGAAAATTCCGCACTTGAAACTTTAAACGCGTTTTTCTCGAAATGTTGTTTTTCAAAACGGTGTGCACTCTCAAAGGAAGAGTTTCTAAGCTATCCGTCTCAAACTTTGACACACCATTCTTTTAGCCATTCTTTATTTTCCTAATGAAGCTGTTTCTTTTTAAATCTTCATATTTTTTTGAATGAAAAACAGTCGAAAAAATACGCTAAATTCGATACTTTTTTTTAAATCGCCGCCATTTTGTTAATTCTGATTTTTAAAAAAACCTTCGTAACAAGATAGCGACATTCATACTGATTACTAATTTTTTTATAAATATTGTTTCAGATAATATTTAGGGCCACAACAGTGTACACCGTGAGGACTCCTTTTCTTCGAAGACATTTTCAGCCGTTCAAAATTTAAAATAAATAAAAAAATTAACGTTTCTTCTTCATGAGTGCTCTGATTTGATATTTACAAAATCAGACTGATTAGCGTTTAAAAATCACAAATATCAGCTATTTTTCGATCCGTTACACTGCGATGATCCCTTAAGGCCTAAGTCCACAGTAACGGATATAAAATCATGTGCGAATTAAAAATTTCCGTAAATCGAACTCTTCCCTTTTACGAAATAAAATCGTAAAATCGATTTTAGGATTTTACGATTTAATAATCGTAAAATCACGATGTATACGATTACAAAATGAATATTTGGTAATGATTGAAAAATCTTCAGTTCCCTCAAATATAGCCCTGTTAATAGTTAGCGAATAACTGTTAAAAAATCGACGACGCGCCTTAAATAACAATTTGTTACTAGTTAACAAATCTGTACTTGAGATAAGTATCGTACATTTGGCAAGACCGTTTACTTTGTACGCTACCATGGCCCTTTGTCGTACAAGCTCGTTCGTGCGCAGACGCGACGTAGATACGATCGAGGCACACTAGAGACTGTCCGTGACCGCATGTCCACTTACCTAGAGGATATCAGTTTGTGTCCGCGAACACGTGAATTTATTCTCTGCGCCGATGGCATCAATCAACAATTTGCTTGTTTTGCGGGACCTGCCAAATCTTTAGGAAACTTTCGAAAGTATATATGAAGAATATTAAAGTATGCATTACAGCAGGGGTGACCAAGATGTCGATCGCGAAACCGGTCGACCGCCTATTTTCTATGAGAGTTGTTCCTTGCTCTACGACGTATTGATGCTACCGTCTTTGTTGTCCTCCGATTAACGGACATGCTACTTGTAGAGGACAAATCGTTCGACTACGATTTGTCCTCTACAAGTAGCACGGAACAACTCTCATTTTCTTTGAGAGTTGTTCCTTGTACACTTGCCCACTAGCACTATGGCGCTACATCGATTCAACTGCACATTCATCTGCCGACGATCAATGAATAACTTTGTCCAAATATTAATTTGGTAACTATACACGAATCTTGATTTGTGCGAATATAAAATATCGTCCACTCAACTATCCTTTACATCTGGGACAACTTCTCCGCTGATCTCGTTGAATAAACGCTTCAGTTATAGGAATCAAGTATTTATAGTATATTGATACGAAGCATTGGGTTAGACCAACTGTATATCTATTGGCTGCTAAGAACGGGTATGTTCCATTAAAAGTACCCATTTCTTAACTATTACCAAATCTTTATTTGTGACAATTCAGAGGCTCAAATCAATGATTCATCAACTGTAAGAAGATATTTATTTCGCCATATCCAACTTTATCATTTCTTAATAGTTAACGAATCCTGGTACATAGGAATATATTGTTTTCTCAGTGTGAAGTACTAATAAAACATAACCTAAGTCACAAAAAAGACAACGAAATCGTCCCTTAAAAAAATCAGGAAAATCAGCAAAAAATTTCAATCTCAATTCGGAAATAAATTGCTCAACATCCGTTCTCCAGTGAAGAGTAAAAATAAAAAATAAACATTTTCCACCTAATTTCAACAGATCCTTTCTGAGAGTTTCCGTACCGAGCAAATGCCAGGACTATGTGGAGTAGACGGTTCGAGCCGATCTCCTCGATCGACTAGAGTCCTGATTGCGCATCATCGAAGTCGCGGGGTCTCCCACCCTTTCGCGAGATCTTGGCGCATCTCGTCACAGTGGAGTTTCGCGACAATGATTGCGTCGAGGGTGAGAGAGGGGCAACCGGTTGCATGAGCTAAAAATAATCGTCCACCGAAAAGACTCGGCAGTGCGCGCTTCGCGATGCCACATAGAAAATAGGTATAATATTAAATATACTTAAGTATAGTAAACGTTACAATAATAATTGCTAGCATGCGAGAGAATGGTTCTTTCGCTGGAAATAGCCAAGAACAATTTAATCCTTTGATTCAGCCGATAAGAGCTGTTGCAGTCTACACATTTTACACGAAGAGCAAAAATCTCAAGACACGAGAAAAGGGCTCTTCGACTATCGTGACTTTTTGACTGGTCGCGATTTTTTTTCTGCAGCTTTATCTGACAAAATTAAAAAAAAAACACGTTTTATCATTGAGACTTTAGGGTCGTGCGATCTTACGAAGGACTGCAATGGCTTTGCTTTTGGCTTTCTTTGCAGCTGGCAAATATAATGCAGGCAATTAAGTTGTACCTGTGCGATTGAAGATGATAAATTGTACCAGGTGCAAAATTTGAAAATGCAGTTTTTTCCTATTTTTTGGCTACTTGATTATTTATATCGGATTTGCAAAAAAGGAATGTTATTAAACATACATTCAACTCAATTCGTATAAATTTTTATGAAAAAAAATTAACAACGTTAACGAGGTATAATCGAGCCTCTGTAGAGGAAATGTGGTCCAACGGCCCGATCGATAACTTAACAATTGGCTGGCCTGAAAAATAAAATTACACCAGTTTTCTAACCTATATAAATATAGTTTTCGCTGTACGTAGCCGTTTTTTTAAATACAATTTCTCAAAATGGCGGGTGTTCAAAAAAAGTGTAATTTTGGCAAAATTTTCACATATTTACAATATATTCGGGAGCTTCAAAAATACTAAATTTCAAAATGGGAACGGCTACGTACAATGATACACGGAGAAAAATACGGCCTCAAATTCTAACACTGGTTGCCAGAATTTTAATATTCAGTGCTAGAAAAGTATAGCAGTTTACTGCCAGATCGGAATTCTAAGACTTGTTGTTATAGAAGTGTAAAAATGATTCTCACACCGTATATCAAAAATGATGCGTGCATATTACATTTGAAACTATTCTGGCGTAGGCGCGAGTCCTATACGCTGTATAGGACTTTTTGTAAAATACCAACCTTCATTACACGCTCTATTTTCATATGGATTTTACAATACGTATAGCATGAATCTTCGTGTATGTATTGTTTCCACTATACGCATAGCATAAATCTTCGGCGTACGGCGAAAAATATTACGAAGTTATTGGTAAAATGTGACTCATACCGTGCTTTTTGTAGAATACTGGAAACTAATTGTTCCAATCACGTGGGCAAAATATTTTTTGAATACTACAAAAAATCACAATATGCCGAATAAAATGTATTATTTGTATCAGTTTACGTGCCATATCGTAGGTTAAAATTTAAATTTCTTCATTATTACTATACCATAATTACAATTGTTATCTTCCATTCAATACTTTTTGATATTTAATGATATTTTTTTTAGAATCATCGTATTAATTCTAAACTTCGAGGCACCTGATTTCTCCGTGTAGGTACTGCAATTACGGAAATTGTGGTTTTGATAAATGTAATCCTAGAACGGTAACCTAGGGTGAAAAACCACCCCAGGCGAGTTTAAATCTCGCGCCGTTTACGAATTTTTCAGGTTTTTCACCCTTTCACCTCATTTTGTAACTAATTTTTCCTACTTCGAGCGGAATCGCCGTAGGCCTACGTGATTTTGCATTGAAAAACGAAAAGAATGAGCCCAAGTCGAACCCTGTTCGTAAAGATTTACCGGACATATGAATTTCCCAAAAATGGGGTGGTTTATCACCCCAGGTTACTATAATATAATCGGACAATTAAAGCAAATAGCCGGCAATTAATTTGTACCTGTTGCAGTTTAAGATGATGAATTGTACCAGGCCTAAAATTTAAAAAACATCGGTTGTTGCATTTCTTTTTGTCTAATACATTATTCGTTTGGGATTTGGAAAAAAAGGTTTGTTGTTAAGCATACATTGAACTTATTTCATGCACATTTTCATGAAAAAATAAAATAAAAAATCAACAAGATTATTGAGGTATAATAGAACGTCTGTATAAAAAATGTTGTCCAACGCCCGGATCGATAACTTGACAATTGGTTGGTCTGAAAAATAAAATTAAAAAAGTTTGCCAATCTATAAAAGTGTAGTTCTCGTTGTATGTAGCCGTGGTTTGAAAAAAGTAAATTTCACAAAATGGCGGGTGTTAAATAAAAGTGTAATTTTGGTAGATATTTTACTTATATTCGGGAGCTTCAAAAATACTAAATTTGAAAAAGGGAATGGCTACGTACAATGATATCCACTGCAATTACGGAAATTGTGGTTTTTAAAAACTAAAAACAATTTTTTAAAGTAAAAGCGGAAATTATAGAAAATAGCAGGCATTTACGTTGTAGGGGAACTCGGGGCAAGGCGAATACGCGGGGTAATATGAATCATAAGCCTAGCTACTAAACAGTGTGTGCGAGCACAGTACTCCCGTTGGAGTTTTGAGGGGTGGCGGGGAGGTGAATGAGCATGAAAGTATCAACTGTGGTGGAAGCACGCGTCTCGAGTGGGAAAACAATATCGATTTTTTGACAAAACGATCTAATTTTTGATAAACTTCACCATCGTGTCAGTTCACTTGAGTTGATGATCCTTATGAGAGACAGGTACGTAAAGACAATGAATGTACTTATTGTTAATATAATAAGAACGGTTTGTCAGAAATGTTCAAGGTTATTACGTGATTTTTTATTAAGGGGAGATATACACCTAGGAGCCGGTAAAAAGGTAATTTTTGTGAATTTTTTCAAGGAAAACTTTTTAAAATGTCGGATTTGGGTTTTAATTATCTAAAAGTATATACACTCAAAAATATGTTTAATTTTCTTTATTAAAAAATATCAAAAATATACAAGGATATTGTATGATCCTTGGAGCGTCGTAAAAAAATCTGCGTATACGGTACCCACTGGCGTTTCTTCGAAAATCATCTGAAAAAAAACCAAAAAGATTATTAAATTAGATACTATAATCTAGTAATTGTCATAGCCGATTGTGAAAATATCGATTGATGACAAAATGGCGGACGTTTGATCATAAATAGTGATTTTTGGGCCAAAAATTAGTTATTATTTTGCCTATAAAACAAAAACTAAGTCACTGAAAAAAAATCCTATGACGAGACTAGATGATGGTGTATAGAATAACCACAAAAAACCTCAAGACAATCGGTTCATTGGTTTTCTAGAAATTTTGGGTACCGATTTCGAAAACGTGGTTTTGAGAAAAACGCGTTTGCGAATTTGGGAATGAATAAATCATGAAATTTGTCAACTTAAATGGAATCATCGATACCAGGCCCATAGTGTAGGTCTTCTACGGTCGACGGAATGTTCATAGCTTCTAAATCCTCGACCTCGACCATCTAGGTGTATATTTCTGCTTAATTCGTTAACCGTCTAATGGGGCAAGATGACTACTTATCGCAAAGCGGCAAATTTTTACAACGTACCACTATTTGCGTTAGAAAGGGTGAAATGAAACTAGTAAAGCCTATGGTTCCTCTTCAACCGGTGTTTCTATCAGGGGAAGAAAAAGAACTTACAAATGATTAAGGGGTTACCCCACTTGCGATTTTGAAAAAATCGATTTTTTTATATTGCATTTTTTTGAAGTATAATTATCTGAGAATACGTCCTGAAAATTTCTAGTCGATCCGAACAAAATTGACTGATATGAGCGTTGAAAGAGAAGAATCCGTTGTGTAAACGACCGAAAATTGAAACTTTAAACGCGTTTTTCTCAAAATGGCATTTCTGAAGTCGGTGACCAAGATTACTCGAACACTAATGAACCGATCTTCTTGAAATTTTGCAGGCTTATTTAATACATAGAAATGTAGTCTTTAATCGTTCGATTTTTTTTTTTCGAAAAAATCGAACCATTAACTTTGACTGTCCGCCAATTTGTGAAAAATGAATATTTTTTAAAATCCTTCGATTAAAGACTAGTTTATACTTATATTTGACTAAATCCATCCGCATTTTTTTTTCAGATGATCCACTTCGCCGCAATGTCGGTCACCGCAAACCGTGTATATAAAAACATTATTTCATTGACGGCCATTTGCCACTAAAAAAAGGTAATATTTTTCAATAAAAAAATTACTGAAAGTTCTTCAAGATGTGTTCTTTAAGATGGTATATTGATCGATTAAAAAAGTTTTGTAGTTTTCTTTAAAAAAATTCATGAAAAAGGCCTTTTTTGCGCTACAAGTGGGGGTAACGCCTTAAAATGAAATGGAAGCAAGATTATTCGGACTAAATACTACAGAGCTTAGACTATCGGCTTATCAAATTGCTAGTATTAGGGTCTTAGGCCACTCTAGGATTTTCCAAAAATTATTTTTTTTTGTTAAGAAGGTGCTTTAGTACCTGCAAAATTATATTCCAAAAGATGATGGGTGTGAAAGATTTTTTAAAAGTGTCACACTGGTATAGCCCCTTAATCTGAAAACTAAATTTTTCAAATCAGCTGGACTCATAACTCAAACAAATTTCAACCGATTCACTTGAAATTTTAAGTGTATATTTAGAATTAGATTTCTTAAGGCTCTACGTAGGATTTTTTAAATTATATTGCATAGTTACTTTTTTATAAACAAGTTTTTGACGATTTTCTCATGGCATTTTATATTTTTTGTTTTAGAAATGCGCCAGTTTGACAAAAAAACAATATATAAAAAAAATCCTACGTACTTCTATAGCTATTCTTATATATAATCGAAAAAACTTGAGTGTCTCATCATAACTCAAAAATTATAGGAGCTGTTGGTCCGGCCGTTGACCTTCCAGAAATAAAGGCGTCATCGAAAAAATGCTGCACAGTCGCCATTTTGACATATATCTCTGTGAAAAAATAATTGCTTATAGTCAATTACGTGTATAATAAAACAATGATTTTGTAATTTTAATTTATTTGATGGTTTCGCTAAAAAAAATCACAAACTATGCCTTACTTGGCCTCTAGAGTGGCCTAAGGCCTTAAGAATGAAACCACTTTTATATGCGAAAGATGCCAATAATTCGTGTCCCATTATTCTTCCAGCGCTGTTTCATATTGCCCCGCGAACGGGGTAACATGAGAAAAATACAGATTTAATTAAAAATATATATTCTATGGTAATAAACAGAAAGATTCATTTTTTTGCTTTCAAAATTAAAAGATTAATAAATGTTTATTAGTTTGAAAGAAGAATTGAAGTTGACTGACTCGTATATGTATTGTTTTATTTTAACATGACCGTATCGTTGTCGTTATGCCCCGAGTTCCTTTACCTGTTGTCGCAGTTGAAGGTGAAGAATTGTACCAGGTGTAAACATTTTACGGCGATTAATGACGATTGATGAGTATTGACGGATCTCCAAAGGACTGGGCGATCGACGAACTCATCTCTCCGTTCGTTGAGAGCTCGCATATCTTTCTATCTCCGTCACCATTTAGCTCAATTTCGCTATCTCTTTCCCTCTTTCTCTCGCTCACTATGTCGTACTCAACCTCTCGTTCGAGGATCGCAAGCTGACTGATAACCACAAGTGTATACGCATTAAGGGGTCTTATCACTTTGGACGCTAAAAAAGGCTATATCGATATATTTTTTGATAGGTTTATATTATAAATATTGATAGAAAAAATATCAATATACACAGTTGTTACACTTAATAAATACACTTTCGAAAAACATTTTTTTTTAAATGTATTTATTCAAGTCACTATTTATAGACGAAAATGGTAGTTAAAAAAATGTCCTAAAAAAATTGTAGGTCTGCGCTGTTGATGAAATCTCGGAGATTGATCATCCGAAACAAAAAATCAAACGGTTTTAAATTCAGTATGTTAAGGGCGGGGTAAAGTATTTAATTTTTTTTTATTTTTTAAATCAATGCATAATATATCAAGAATATTGTGTTAAAATTTCAAGTCGATCGGAGTAAAATTGACGAAGTTATGAGTATTTGAGCGTCTATTGCTCCATGCCGTTCTCTTCTCTTCTGAGTTTTTCAAACCGTTTTTCTGAGACTTGTCATATTTGAAGTCCGTGTGCACGATAACTCAAAATCTACTGGACCAATCGCTTTGAAATTTTGCACAGTACTTCTTCACATAATTCACCAAGTATTGTCGAGAGCTTTTTGTCTTTTTTAATAATTACTAATTTTTCAACAACAAATTAGCCGATTTTTTTAGCGAAAATCAGGTTTTTGGCTCCCAAGTGCTACGAAAAATCGAAAAATCGAAAAAAAAAATCCTCCCGTCATTACCTCGAGAAACATCTCCTTTAAGGAGGTACGGTGATTAGAGCGAGTCCAAGATAAAAGCCCGATTTTTTTTAATAACATTGGCGAGAGCTTCGTCCATGCGTATGCGGAGTTTCCGCGAGATTTACCGTACAGTTTCCGAGTTATTAATTGTTAAAGTTGGTCAATTAGTCACACGTAGACGACAAAATGTGCCTGTCCTCTCATATATCGATTTTTTTGTGCTACTTGGAGCCAAGACACGCGTAAAAAAAACTGACGGTTGCGTTCGTTGGTTCGTTGTGATCAATAAGGCAACTTGAATTGGAAAGCTCACCGCAGAAATAAGCAATAAATTTAGAAATAAAGTCGCGAAAAACCGAAGTATTCGGCGAGAGAGACGTCTCGTGACGTAACCGCAGCCATCTTGCTCGAAGTGTGGCAACGCCGGATACCCGCGCAAATTTGATTCTTCTGTCGGATATTTTCAACGCGAATTAAAAATATGGTTGTGTGAAGCCGTACGTTTTTTAATCGATCATAAAAGGCCTTTCATCGATATTTACTCAAAGTTCTTTTATGTATAGCTAAGGCATCTCAATCTTTCTGGCGACATGCATACAACGCATTTATATGTAAAGTCAGCATGGAAAAACCGTCATATAAAATGAACGTTCGTTTTTATATCTGCAAATATTGTGAAAATTAGGAAAGGGAAAAATAACATAACAATCGATGAAATATGTTTTGACTTCGGACAGATTGGACATTGGATATTGAGGTTAACGTCAACGCGACGTTTTTCATTTGCATTCACAATATCATCTTTTCACTCTCTAATTCTTGTCCGACAGAATCTACCTTTGTCTCTAAACTGGACTTCAGGTACAATCCTGTTACTCTCTTGATAAACTTCTACAGTACTTATTTTCATTCTCCATGTTTACCGGCTATCAAAAATAATAAGCCGAGCGCGTGGGACCGATGACAGCTATCGAAAATGCAACGATGCTAAACGTCAAAGATATGGCGTACTACTGAAGTCGAGTAGTAGATTATTACGTTTGTTTTCATATTATAAAAATAATAAGTAGCTTGAAATTCAATACTTAAAAAATATTTCTCGAAATATAGGCCACACACATATGTCTAAAACGTAGCGGTATTATGGCGAAAAAAAGACTCTTAGTTTACTAGCGTGGTCATCACCGTACCTCCTTAACAAATGCATTTTGATTTTTTTGTTTCAAATGATTCTGTTGCGAGTTATGGTGCACACCGCAAACCAACTTTTTTTCGAGGCGCCTCCGGGGTTTAATTTTCACTCGCTCAATTTTGAATATTTTGCAATGCAAATTTAGGAGAATGTTGTTCAAATGTTACTTTATTATATGTAAATTTTTCAATAAACGAACACTATTCGTTACGCCAAAAAAAATCTTAAAAACATGCCTTTTTTTTCGCCGAATTAACTTTACCCCGCCGTTAATGCCTGTAGCGCGTATCATACGATTTTTTATATATGCAAAAATAACAAAATGGCGGACATTTTTTGAACAAATAAAACGTGTTTCTTTCACCGTTTTTGGGGAAAAAAATAGTAACTATAAAAATTTCAAAAATCCTTGATATACGCTATAGCTATAGTTGTGAAGAATATGTGGTTATAATTTCATAAGGATCGGTTCAGTAGTTTCGAAGATTTTATCAACAAGCCGTCGAAAAACGTTGTTTCGAGAAAAACGCGTTTATAGTTTCTTTGGGTACATAAATGCAAAACATTTTTTTTTAAATATATTTCGAAAATGTATTTATCAAGTGTAACAACTTTTATATCAATATCTATAATATAAACCCATCAAAATAATCATGAAAATAGCTTTTTGGGCGTCTAAAGTGAGAAGACCTTAAAAGCAACGATTGCGGCAGGGGAGACAATACCTGCGTTCTTTCTGCTATATAAACAACCGCAGGGCGAAATTACCACCAAAAGAAAGACAAACTATATAGTCGAACCTCCATATAACGAATATTTATAGTACTAATATATATTATTTTTTAAGAATATTTCAAACAACATGATCTCGATATAACGAAACCTCGATATAACGAACTTTCCTAGAATTTCGTTATATCGAGGGTCGAATGTACCTCTCTCACTCCCTCTCTCGCCTCCGATGACGAACTAATGTACCTTAGAGTATGCGCTATTTGCTATGCTAATTTAATTACCCTCTATCCCTCGATGCGTGTACAAAACAGAAAGGGAGACGGTGAAAGAGAGAGAATATGTTGGAAAAACTGGTAACACCATAAGCGATACTTGAGAAACGATAATAGTCTGGAACGATTAAGAAACAACGCAAACCTATGGACGAGAATTATCTACGAATCTTTATCGTGGACTATTTCACGGTGGAAATGCAAACGAAGATGCTAAAAGTGTGCGGTACAGCACGGCGGTCATTTTTTAAGGGGTGAGGCTACTGTGATGATCCGAAAATCGAGGATTGTTTGAAAAAATTAATTTTGCAAAAATAAGTAAGATAATTCAAAAATCGTTTGGACATTCATTTGTATGTACATTCACAAAGTTCTGTTCCAAATTTCATTAAAAAATATAATTCATTAAAAAAATTATAAAAAACCTCGTGAAGGACTTTTGAACATGGGAGGCTTAACGGGTGTACTTGATTTTGGCCACCCGATCTATCTGAAACAAAAAGAAACCATTTTTTTCTCAAAATAGATAATATTGGCTAATACTTGACCAAGCTTTTTTTCGTTATCGTATTTCAAACAGCAAAAAGACAATTGAGAATTTTTTCTTCGATTTTTCAAAGAAGAATGACATCTCGGTTGTTAATAAATTTTTTTTAAAATGGTTAAGAAAAAAACGTCGGTCAGGACTAAACTATTATTACAAGCTTTTATTTAATTTGCTTCATTTGTATGTCTTTCCGGTTCAAAATTTGTAATCCATTTTTCAAGCACTTGCTGGCATCTAATTGAGCTGAAATTGGACATGTCTATGTGAATGCAATAATATGTTGCCATGGAGCTGGTCTAATGGTGGAGGTAAGAGGCGGGCAATGCAACTCCTTGATTGCATATACTAGGACAGTCGAGTTTGTGCTCATTTGTTTGGTTATCATGAGCACTTTTCATTACACACGATAACGAGAGTCTGATAATGGTGGTGGAAGGTGGGAACTGAAATTTCCTAATGGCAAATGGTAGGACAATCGAGTTTGGGCTCATTAACTTTCTTTACTTGAGCACTATTTATAATTACACTATTATAAAGTTCATCGCCAAACCTTTATAATCTGAGGCAAGGTTTTTAATTACGCCGATGTCTGAATGGCACGGGGGCCTGGCATGGCAAATAAATAAACAAATTCTAATACTAAAAAGTATGAAATAAAATAAACGTAAAGAAACTTATTGAAAACAAGCTTTTATTTGAAAGGTACTGTTAAATAAAAGCTTGTAGGGTAAGTAAAAAATAATGTTCAGAGAAATTGAAAAGCCAAACAGTAGAACTACAACAAAGTGCAAGTACTTAAAAGGTGCACAAACGTAGATATTTAAATAATATGAAATATAAATTTTTAAAGCTTGAGGCTTGAGTACACGATGTGGGTGAAAGTGTGAGGTAAATTTGAAAGATCTGTTTCTAAAGAAAAAAGGATTAATTGCTTTGAAGATTTTACAAAGCGTCAAATTTATGAGTGTAAAGAGTAAAAAATATTGGCGAAAATAGGAAATTTCAAAGCTGTCGAGCGACCACTAAATATCCATAGGCCGGCTAGAGCTTTCGCGAGGTTACTTAACAAATAATGAAGCGAAATAATGAAAATTTATGGGTGATAAGTGGACGAAGAAAAATCGATTTTTTCATGAAAATTTGAATTTTTGGAAGTCTTGAGTGACCTCTAAATATGTTATTGACCGCGCACAGCTTTGACAATTTTTATTTTTCCCTCAAAGAAGATAGTTGGATGGTGAGAAAAAGGAAAAAAAATGGAGCTCAAAATTGTGCCACCTTAATGCACACGTTACCACCTTAGATCTCTTTCCATCTCTGACGCTCCCGGTCTTTGCTCTAGGATATCTCGTGCTCTTTGTCGTCGTCGTCATGTCGGAAATGGTCCCTATTGCCAAGCTTGCGCGTTTTCTTCGTTCTGTAGCAACGACCCGAACGCATTCAAGGCCTGCCAGCAGCGAAACGAGCAGCCACACACCTTTTGCCTCTAACAGCACCTGCCAGGGAGACTCTTGCCAAGGAGACTCCTTTCGTACCTCACTCCGAGGAGTACTCTCTGTCTCTTTGACACACTCCTTCTTTCCCATATATCTCGTCTAACCCGTATTCGTTGCCTCGCGCGATAATTATGGCAAACAAACTACTCCGTTTCCCATTTTTTCTCAAGTGGGCGCCTCGTTGCATTGGGGTGTAGACGAAAAAGAGTTTCGCGAAAATCAACCATGTTGAACTTTAATTGATGCAGTGTGAGGCGCTGAATTCACGAACACTTAAAAAGTCTGCATAAATTTGAGGCCCAAAAAATAAGTTTATTTCTAATATTTTTTTCTTTTTTTTCTTTAAATTTTTTTTTCTTTTTAATATTTTAAAATCAGTCACATACACAAGAACGTACCTTTTTGTAAATAATTCTCTCTTTTTTTATAATTTCTTGAATGATTCCGCACAAATTTCAACGTTCGCATCCTATCGACCACGCACTACTAACTGGCAATCCTTTGTGTCCTGGCCACGTGCCTCACCCCACCCGCGAGACAAGTCCTAATTAGAGAAGAACGTACCTTTAAAAAAATTCTCTCTTTCTTTATAATTTCTTGAATTCTGTCGCACGAATTTCGATGTCAGCGTCCCATCAACCAAGCACTACTAACTGGCAATCCTTTGTGTCCTGGCCTCGTGCCTCACCTCGTGCCTCATTTGCGTACAGTATAAAAATCAGTGATCGCATTTAAATTTTACAGATGAATATTTGTACTGAAATCACTGATGTATTCACAATATCAAACTGCAAATAAACCAGTGTAACTGTAAAAATCTCAGAGTGCACAGATAACGTCACGAACTGTCGAAAGAAGAGGAAAACTAGCGTGCCCCACACTGTAAAAAAATTCTGTATAAAAATTAATACACAAGTGTAGGAAGTTTTTGTGCGGATACCGCTTATGAAATTTCAGATACGATTTTGAAAATCCAAAAGAGGTTATTTTAAAAATGAAAGTATAGGTGCGTAATATTAATATACTTGTGCGTGTGAAAAATAATGCACGTGTAAAGAAATAATCACATCCAAGTATACTTTTGCTGATATCAAAATACGAGTGTATATTAAATTCGTTCGTATATTAAGTTCGTAAAATTCAATTCTTTTGTGCCTTAAATGTAGTGTAAATTTAATATAATTTTCACACTGTTTCATGTGATTTTCATCAGCGTTTATGATTTTTTTTTAATTCCAGTTTCGCACTTTTAAATAAATCTGTTGTGATCATGCATTGTACGTATCGTAAAATTCAGATTCACATATATTATATTTTTCAGGCTGCTGTAAATAAATTTCAAACTTGTTTTGCATTTTCAATGCTCTGTTTTTTATAGTTGATTTATTATACATCTGTAGTAATTTTCAATTGAAGAGACGGGTTAATGCAATACATTTTCCACAAATATACGAACTTGTCTTTGAAATTCCATGTTGCATCTATTAAATTCTATATCCACGTTAGATTTTCATGTTCCTGCTTCAAATTTACGATACAAGTGTTTCAAATTTAATTCCATCTACTGAGTTCATAAAATTCAATTCCATTGTATCTTAAATGTATTGTGAATTTCATATCATTTTTTACAGTACACTGTGAAATTTAATGAATCACTCTGTACTCAATACAGTGTACTCCGTAACCCTAGCAGTTTACGTACAGTATAAAAATCAGTGATCTCATGTAAATTTTACAGTTGAATATTTTTACTGAAAACACTAATGTATTCACAATATCGAACTGTAAATAAGCCAGTGTAACTGTAAAAATCTCAGTGTGTACAGGAAAATTCGTCATTTTTGTAGAACAGGATTTACATTACTCTGTTTTACTGTAAAATGAAATATGGCACCCTGTTTTTTATGCAGTTTATACTGTGATTTTCGCTGTTTCTTTTTTTCCGTGTAGGGTAATCTAAAATTAACAATAAAGAATGTACTTTTAGTAGTAGTAGTTTATTATTATTTCAGTTATACCCTTTAAGGGTGTTTACACAAGAGATGCCCCTGTATATATGTTTCCCCTTACAAGATTTCCTTATTTCTACCTTATGTCGTTTTGCCTTTCGTTCCCTCATTTGCAACTTTTTCAATCAGTTTCTAGAAATGCCTAATAAATGTACACAGTTCGACCACAGGCTCATTTTTTGGTACCATCTGTATCTTTATGTTAATTTGGTCCGCCTCTCTCCCCCTAACCACTTTTCCATGTTTTGTACTATTTCTTTCTTAAGGGGTTATGTGGGTTTGAAATTTTCAAAAAAATCAATTTTTTTCTAATTTTATTATCTCATAGTACAATATGTCTAGAATATTCTCCGAAAGTTTTAAGTCAATCGGAGTAAAAGTCTAGAAGAGAGAGCCTTTGGGATTTCCCCCCGTTGGGAAAGACCGGCCGGGAGCGACGCGGGTGTATCGCATTTTTCTCAAAACACTACTTTTGAAGTCGGTGGACACGATTTGTCAAAAACTATTGCACCGATCTTATAGAAATTTTTCATAATTCTTCAAAATAACATTGACTAGGGATTGAATGAAGGTTTTTTTTCGATTTCAAATAATTTTACAAGACTATAGGTAATGTAAATTGTACCAAAAATTGAACTATTTTGCATACAACTCTGCCAAAAATTGAAATTTCAATTTTTTCAAAAATTCTTCGTTCAATCACGAGCTATACTTATATTCTAACAGAAAAAAATGGTTTTTTGATTTCAGATAAAGCTATCATGAGTTATCCTGACCACGACGAGGATACCTACTTTTTTGGAGACGTCTCCGGAAACCAGGTTAAACCGGCTGAATTTCCCAAATTGTAGTATGAAATTTTTTAAAAATATTATTGAAATGTTGCTTTTTTATGTGCTCGTTTTGAAGAAAATAATTTATATATTATGTATTTATTTAAATAGAGAAAATATGCTTTTTTGCTTTGAAAGCCACGTAACCCCTTAATCCTTTTCTTGGCTTATTTGCATGTACATACATGTACTAGGTTTTCAACTTCTTTTTTACAGACCTTGCACTTGATATCGCTATTCCTTCCTTTCCCCACACTTCCACGTCTTAATCTCGCTCAAGTTTCTTTTATTTCTCCTGTTATATTTACATCCTCCCAATACTTTTCTGTATCTACTTGATTTTTCCTGCTTTTGTATTGGAGACAGTACGTTGATATGACAATTTTGTTCCAATCTTGTTGGATTATTTTGGTTGACCTTTGTTTTCTTACCCCTCTCAATTATTCTTTATATTTCCCCTCTATCGTACTTTTAGTACAATAATAAAACTTTCGTATGACCGGATACTTTTGTGAAATTTTGAAAATTACGAAAATACCGAGCTGTCAGAAAAAAGTTCGACTTTCGGCGACAAAGACAACTTTTATCATGTGCTATCAATGGATGGATAAATATATTTTTTAAATCAGCGTGATACGATATAAAATGTTATAAACTATGCTCGGCTCAAATTTGAAGCGAATCGGACGAATGGATATTGAGGTAGGTACGGCTTACACCATTTCATAAACCATAGCTTTGAAAAAAAATGCAGAAGAAAAAAGACTAAATGGCATCGGGACATCCTTGGCGCAATGGGCGATCACGTTCCTTCACAAAAACTGTCATAACTCGGTCAACTGTTAGAATTTTTATAAAATCTTTATTGCAAATCAAAATTAAAATCCTACGCTATATAACTATGCGATAAAAAATCGTATTTAAATAAATTCAATTTCATGCAGACCCCTTAAACTAAATATTTCAAATGTTCAAATACTCGCACCCATGTGATTAAAAAAAATGTAATCTATACACAATATCGATATTTGAAAATGCCAATAACATCTATCACACGAAAAAAAACAACCGAACACAGAACTGTGAGCTTTCAAAATGGGAGTGTAAAAGAGCAGAATGGGGATTGCAAATTATATTTCCATCTTTTGGGCCTCTTTTGAGGTTTTTCCAATCCCAACGAATTATGATAATTCATTGTTTAACCGAGGATTTCAATGCGAGGATGTATTTGATCGAAAAATGAGAGGGACTTGTTGAAGAACAGTGAAGCCTGCGGAGAGGTAAAGGAATAATGGTACGAATAGTCTTTACGAATTTTTTGAACTTTTTTCACCACCAAACACCAGAGATAAAAAATAGTTTAATGTATGTAATTTAACGTGCGGTTAGATGGTCAAGACTTTCACACTAAAGGTTATGTATTTTTTTTTTGTTATGTAGCACCAAGATAAACCATTTCTAATAACGGATTAAGGGATCGTCTCAGTGTGAAATTTTCGAAAAATCGATTTTTTGTTGTTGCATTATCGGATAGTATACACTGTAATAAACATTCTCTCAAATGTTCAAATCGAAATTCAAATTATTACGGTCGCTACAACGTTTCTTGTAGAAAGGGAACGGAGCGAGACATCTGCCTCGCCAATCTTTAAACGCGTTTTTCTCAGAATAGTGTTTTTCAAAACGGTTTCCACTCTCAAAGGAAGAGTTTTGAAGATATCTAGTTTATGGAAGCTTTTTTTTTGGAAATCTTCCTATTTTTTTTTTACGAAAAACTGTCGAGAAAAAGGGCCAAATGCGATACTTTTTGTTCAAACCGCCGCCATTTCGTCAAATTAAAAAAAAACCCTTCCATAGCGTGATAGCGACTTTCCTACAGATTAATAATCTTTTTGAAATTTTTGTTTCAGATCAAAATTGCGGCCGCAATCGTGGAAACCGTACAGGACCTTTTTTTATTACGTGTCATTTCAACAATTTATTTAACTATTGTACATCCAATAAATAAACGTAAAAATAATCATTTTGTATTCGTCATGAATGTATTTATTTATTTAAAAAAAACCGGACCGATTAGTTTATTTGAACATTTTAAAAAAAATCGCGAAAATCAGTGATTTTTCTGAGGGTCACACTGAGACGATTCCTTAACGCAAACTGAACCTTTGTAAACATTTAGAAGAAACAAAATCCTCATCTTACCCATCGTAAACCATGGGCCAATAACCTCGTGACGTAAATATGAATGGGCATAATTATAAATTACTCAAAATTTCATTGTGAATTGCACAAAACATTCGTTGTCGTAGTTTTTTCATAATAATCATCGATAATGTTATACTTTTTCAAGTTGGTAGTAACACAAAAGTTTTTCTACTTTATGTAATAAAAATATTAAAATGCATAATTTTGCCCTTTAATTATATATTTTTAAAAATTAGCATACACAGAATAAATCTATCCCGCGTATGCATTTTTTTGAGGTTCATTGAAAAAAAAATTAATAAACCGTCATTCGACTCAAGTGAATCGCTCCAACCTCCTTAGGAGGTACCGCTACTGTAAAAATGAAAAAAAAAAAAAAAAAAAAACATTCCTCGCTTGTGGCAGCTCAAAATGAAGGAGATTAAGGCGGGATATACGTTCACAACGATCGAACAATCGATTTCTTTTTTTTTCTTTATCGATAGAATTATATATATAGAATATTTTCCGAGGTTGCGATAAAGGGGGAGATCATTAATATGTTAAGCGGGAAAATAAATGTGGGAATTTGCCGCTACTTCAAAGAAATAGAGGCATTATGTGCAAAAATGAAAAAAGAGGAAAAAGATGAGAGCGACAGCGATCAGTAGTGGTTAGGATATAGGTTAGAATTTTAGACGTAAGTTGTTAGGTGTAAGTTCGTGAATGAGATTGATTGTAAGAAAAGAGACTGTAAAAAACTTTATAACAAGTTGTGCAAATAAAACTCTATTATATAAATAGAATATTTTCCTAAAGCTTCAAAGCAAAATTCGAAAAACTTTAAACGTTACAGCCTGTCAACGCTGTGCCTCACCGCTCGGATTCGAAGCGGGTGTGAACTTCAAACGCGTTTTTCTCAAAACTGCATTAACGAAATTGGCGTGCAGGATTACTCGAAACTATTAAGGAGAGGGTAGGGGTTTCAGCGTGAAAAAAAAACACGTTTTTGCGATTTTTTTTCATCTATATGGATAGAGTAAATTTATTGAAACCTTTTGTACATTGTTAAGTGTCATTTCAAGAACATTCTGTGAAATTTGTACGCGAAAATATCCACAAACAAGCCGGTGACAAAGCTTTTCCAAAAACGCCTTTGGAAAAACACGATTTGCGGTGTTCACTGTATCTCAGCTAGAAATGATCTGAAATCAAGTACCATTAAATTTTAGTCAAAGTATCATCAAATCCTACCCCAACGGTCTTTGATCATTTTTTTTTCCATTTCTATATTTTTGTAGGTCATGTAAAGTGAAAAGTGCTATTTTTCACGAAAAATTCCGCCATTTTGGGGGTGAAAAACCCCCTCAATGTAAAAAAAAGTCTCAAACTAACCGTTGGGGGAGGTATTTTATATGTAGAAAGTGTGTACCAAGTTTGAAATAAATCGGACATGTAGTTTTCAAATGGCAGTGAACACGGACTTTGAAAATGTCGTTTCGAGAAAAACGCGTTTGAAGTTTTAGCTGTCGGAGCTACAGTGTTAGAGGAGCGGGACTAAAGAGTCAATAACTTCGAGAGTTTTGCTCTGATTGGCTTGAAATTTTGGGATTATATTCTTCAAATATTTAACTACACGAAACGACAAAAAAATCGATTTTTCGAAAGTGCCAACCCCTAGCATATTTCTACCAAACTTGGTAGAAATATTGAAAATATCGGTACCTTCTACTTGACGAGAATAGTTTTTGAAAACTTGAAAAAAAAACTACTTTTCTAATCCACATTTACAGAAATGTTGCGTGAAATGTTGATTTTTGTTTTTATTGTAAATGCCTGCCATTTTCGTAAATTTGCATTTTCTTCATTTTAATTACCGTCACACAGAAACTATGCATGTTCGAATCGAAAAAATGTTTGAACTTTTTTGGAAATCAAAGTCTACGGGAAGCTAGACTGCACGCCGATTCGCAACTACCGCGACGACCTTGCTGTAACACTCTGCCACAGCTCCGTCATTTCAATGATGAATTAATTTAAAAAAATTGTATTGTATCCTTAAATATACTATTAAAGTATACCTAGAGTTTAATAATTGTATGATAGAATAATTATTTCTTAGTTTGAAAAATCCCTCAATATTGCTTATTCTTTTCCTGTCTAAATGTATATCCCGCCTTAAGGGGTAAGGCCACTGTAAATTTTTTGAAAAATCGATTTTTTTTATTGGCTTAAAAAATAGTTTAAACCCTCTAGAATAAGAAAAAAAAAGGTCCTGTGCGACCCAAACAAACCCAAACAAACCCAAACAAACTATTCGCAATACTTTAAACGCGTTTTTCTCGAAACATGGTTTTTCAAAATGGCACGCAGCATAACTCGAACAATTTTCATTTTTTTTACTTGAAATTTTAACCAGATGTGAACATTTACATTATCTTGAGAATGTCGATCGGAATTTTCAAGAACTTTATTTATTGATTTTTTATTAACAAAAAACTTGCCGTTTTTTTCGTCAAAAATCAATTTTTTTTTTCAAACGCACGCCAAATCCACAAAAATTGATACTTTTTAAAATCCGATCGACATTCTCTAGCTATAGCCCTCTAGATTAATGGTTTTTTTTTGTTCTAGATTCAAAAGTGCACCAGTGGTGCTGCGTGCCGCGGAGCCCTGGAAGCAAAACATGTCCCGGGAAGATAGCTGTGGAACCTCCATTTTGTTTTTTTTTTTACTGTAAAAAAAATTTATAATAAAGTTTAATGTATGCCCGATAACACCATTAAAAGTTTTTTTTCAAATACCTTCAATTTCGGGAGCAAAAAATTAGTGAAAAAACCTTTTTTTTTGGGCCGTTACAGTGGCCTTATCCCTTAACTCGAAAATATGGTTTATAAAACGGTGTAAGTCGTATCTCAAAATCTATTCATCCGATTCACTTCCAATTTTGACACAGCATAATTGATAACATTTTCTATCGTATGATCGGATAATTACTTCATATTTATCCATTCGTTAATAACAATTTATTCAATTCATTTTATTGGTCTAACATCAAACATTTTCCCTAAAGCTTGTCATGTTCGTAATTTTCAAAATTCAAAAAACATCCGATTATACGAAAGCGTTATTATTACGATATTCGTTCAATTCACTTCAAATTCGATTTCGTTGATTTCTTGCTCATTAAAGTTTTATATTGTGTGATGAGTTTCGAGACGAAACCTTTTTACAAGCTTTTATTTAACTTCACTTGGTGTGGGATGCAAATAAACGGAAAATAGATATTTCACCCACTTTCCGACTACTGAGAGCTATGAAATTTTGCAAATATGCATCTAAGAAGTGACGATGCATTATTTAACTTTAAAAGAAATATATATATATATATATATATATATATATATATATATATATAAGGAGCAAAGCCCAACATATGGTGCAGCAATCGCAGATTGATGGTAAACTTGTGATTACACCGATAGAACTGTTAGTAAAACTTTACCCCTTCCTTGACACGTTTATATTTGGCTACGGCTTTGACACACTGGTGCAATTTGACCCGGCAATAAGTCCACCTGCCCTTAAGGGGTTATATACAGTTCAAATTGTCGAAAAATCGATTAATTTTTTTTCGTAATGTACATATATTCAAGTACACACACAGAAAATGTCTTGTCAATCCGACGAATATTCTCGAAGTTACACGCACATTTTTAATGACGGGTCAGAGCGTACGAAAGTGCTTTTGGAACTTTAAACGCGTTTTTCTCAAAGCTGTGTTTTTAAAGTCGGTGAGCAAGATTTCTCGGAAACGGCAGAACCATTCACTCTCAAATGTTAACACGATCTTTTCAAGTATATTTTTTAGTAATTAATCAAAGGTTTTTGTCTCACCGATACATTTTTTCCATTCTATAAACAATTTAAGGCCTACATTTTTATCAAAAATCGATTTTTTTTAGAAGCCGCCATTTTGTCAACCATTATTATTTTGCTTATTCCTTCGATCAATTACAAGATAATCCATTATATTAACGGAATATTTTTGGTTTTCTTAATTTTAGATTATCCAGGACAAAGATATCGTGCTCACCGCAAGACGCTTTTTTAGAGGTGCTCCCGGAGATCAGCTATAGCAGCTTTAAAAAATATATTTTTACAAATATAAATGTTAAAATACAGTTAAAAGTTACCATAATATGTGTACAAATTTTTACGTTAATAGATTTAAAGGTCTTCCCAAGAAAAATTCTCGAAGAATTGATCTTTTTGGGCCTCCTGACTGTATATAAACCCTTAAAAAATTCGGTCGGTTTTTATTTAAACAAATTCGGGATACACTTTAAACATTTCTTAATATGTCTGCATAATTAAAACTCGGAAAGTATAAAATTGAATTGCTGTAAAAATTATTTGAACATTCAATTTTGGGAGAGTGAGCATTTTATTTCAAATTCGTCCGGGTCAAAATGACCCAGTGTGTCAAGGAAGAGGTAAACGCGTTTTTCTCAAAACAATGTTTTTCAAAACGGTGTACACGATTTCTCGACATCTTATAAAAGGATTGTCTTAAAATTTGGTACACTCATTCAGTGCAATAGTAGTTTAGTCTTGACCGACGTTTTTTTCTAAGTGGTTCTTTTTCCATTAGTTATTAACAATAATGATATTATTTTTCCTCTAAAAAAACCAAAAGAATGTAAACTTTTTTTTCACCATTGAAACACCCTAACAATAGAAAGTTCGGTCCAGTCTTAGCCAATATTATCTATTCTAATAAAACAACTGATTTTTTTGTTTCAGATCAACTGGATGGCCAAAATCAAGTACACCGTTGAGCGCCCTACGTCCAAAGGTCCGTCACAAGATTGTTTATAACTTCTTTAATTATTAATATTTACAAATGAAATTTCATACACAACTTTGTTAATATACATACACGTAATAGTCCAAACGATTTTTCATTCATCTTATTAGCTCCTTCAAAATTAATCTTAATAAATAACCCTGATTTTCTGGTCATCAGTAGCCTAACCCCTTAACGAACCGTTTCTCTCAACACTTCCTGGGCATGTTCACGTACAAAAATGAGAGCCCCCCCCCCCCCCTATACTCACACATGTGACGAAGTTTCGATGACACGTCGACAGATGTCACGATTTTTTAACGTTATTTGCAATTGTGATTTTCTTTCGGAATCTCAAGATAGTGCTTGTGACAGCTGCGTCAAGAAGTCGACGACTTTGTCAGAACTATCTGCTCGCGTAACGGTTTTTTTTTTTATCGAAACGTACACCTTGACTCCAGCAACATAGTACCGCCATATTTATCTACCCCGTGTATAATTAGCGAGTCAACGAATAGTTTTTTTTTTTATTTTTCAAGCGACAATCTGTCTCTTCGATAGAAGCGACACGAAAAAAAAAGTTCAACCGTAACGTTCACTCGCAAATAATGAAAATTTATTCCCTTTGCTTCGAGCTCGTAGAATCTATTTCTTCGCCGTTTTCAATTGGCGGTTGGAAATTCTTCCTCGTGGTCTGCTGTAAGGACCAGGCCATTATAAAATTATAAAGCGAAATGTTCAATTACGAGATTCTCATTAACGTTCACTCGGAGCTTACTGATTATCGGACATAGGTGGGTAAAAGCGGACGGCCGAGTTGTGCGTGCGTGCGTGCGTGCGTGCGTGTGTGTGTGTGTGTGTGTGTGTGTGTGTGTGTGTGTGTGCGCGCGCGTGTGTGTGCGCGTGCGTGCGTGCGTGCGTGTGTGTGTGTGTGTGTGTGTGTGCGTGTGTGTGTGTGTGTGTGTGTGTGTGTGTGTGTGTGTGTGTGTGTGTGTGTGTGTGTGTGTGTGTGTGTGTGTGTGTGTGTGTGTGTGTGTGTGTGTGTGTGTGTGTGTGTGTGTGTGTGTGTGTGTGTGTGTGTGTGTGTGTGTGTGTGTGTGTGTGTGTGTGTGTGTGTGTGTGTGTGTGTAAGAGAGAATGGGAGAGCCACGTTATTGTGGAAAAGCTTGGGCGTTCGTTAAATAAACGTACTCAACCATATTCTACCCTTTCATCCCCATGGAAGCCGAGACGATTCAACCCTTCTGACTACTCTGTTGTGTTAATACTTGAGGCCTTTGCACCCGCTCATTCCTTTTTTTTTCCTACCAAGCACGGAAGACGGAGGAACGAGGGAAAAATACCAAAGGAAGCGACATAAAGGAACGGATCATCGCGAATTTCGTAAAATTTATTTGAACCCCAACGTGTCGCTATCATAATTACTTTTCGTCAAGCTACGATTCAGTAAAAATCAACCTTGCGTATAAAAAAGACATGCAAGTACATACTTATTGGATTTCGAATGCATAAGCTGAAATAAGCAGCGGAAATAAGGCCGTTAATAAAAATTTGTAAATGATTATTTGCATTTTTGAGGGAAACATTTGTTGAGGTACGAAGAAAAAAGATTGTTAGTCCATACGAGATCTCATGGTAAATTTTATATTTCGTCATTGGAACGTACACGTTTCAGTGTCCTGAAAGATAGTCCTGAGCAATTAACCCTTCGACTGCAGACGGGGTCGTTTTGACCCCACTTTCTTGTTCGTGCGAATGTTACCTATTTTTCAACGCATCTTCCACTTTCAACGAATGTTTGGACACATAATTTTTCTTAAAAAGTACATTTAGGGCCATAAATTAGGATCGTTGACTACTAAAAACGCCTCTAAGAAAAAAAAATCATTTTTACCGAAATACGACGAGCATATTTACCGAAAAACGTGTGGGGTTAGGCTTATCATTTTATTGCTTATCAATATTTGTTGATTTACAAAACCCAAACTCGGGAAGACTATGACTATGTATTAATTGTGTGTAGAATCCCAACCTCGGCATCCCAATGCTTTCATCAGAATTTTTTTTAAGTACATTTTTTTGGGCTCCAACCTCATGCAGACCCATTCAAATTACAAATACGTCTCACAGTCGTCCATCCATTAATATAATGGCAGTGCAAAAATGGCATTGAGCCTGGTAAAACGTCATTTCCATTGCACTCATAGATAAAAAAATCTTATCAGCAATGCATGAACTGCTGTATCATTTTCCTTACATTCGTTTTAACCCTTCGTTGACACACTTCAATTTGGCCACGATTTTGACACACTGGGTCAATTCGAGCCGGATATAAAATTTCAAATAACACTGATTAAAATTTTAAATAACTATAACTGCTATTTTAAATAACAATCACTAAAATATTAAGTAACAATTACTCAAATTTCGAATAACAACTATTAGAACTTCAAATAACAGTTACTGAAATTGCAAATAACAGTCACTAAAATTTTAAGTAGCAATTACTGAAATTTCAAATAAAAATTACTGAAAATTCAAATAACTATTACTAAAACTTCAAATAACAATTAATAAAACTTCAAATGACAATTACTAAAATTTGAAGTTACATTTTCCGGCCTTCATCCATCTGCCATTAACAACCCTTCGGTCACTTGTTATTGAAAAAAAACATGGATGCACCTTAAACATATCTTCATATGTCTGCATAATTGAAAACCGGAAAATATCAAAATAAATCGAATCAATTATTTATTTAAAATTTGTAATTTTGGAGAAATGGGCATTTTACTAAAAATTCATCCAGATCAAAATGGCCCAGCGTGTCAACGTAGCGTTAAAATGAGCTCTCTCCGGGGACAACAAAACGTACACGTTCTAATTTGAAAAAAAAAAAAAAAAATCCAAGTCGCCACTCATCAAAAATTTCCCTTGAAATTGCACATAAATCATAGGAAACATTTTTCTCACGGCGTCATTTTCGCGACTTATTTGGGGTGTGCATTTCAAAAGGGACACCCTGTATACACATATATACCCAAAGGTTCAACGATGAGATGCGAAGATGCTCTCCTGGGCTGCGTAGAATTGATATAGCCCTACGCTGCAGAATAAATATGAGTGCAGCTGCCGTTGCTCCCGCAACTGCTGTCCTCATATATTATACATCTATATCCACGTGTGTGCCTGTGTGCAAAAAAAGGGTCGCGAAAAGTGTTTGTTTTGTTGGGTTCGGGAAAGTTTTTCATGCCTTCCGCAATCGTCCGTAGATCGTATTTAAGAAAAGTTAATAAAAGCTCGGATCTTATATTTTCTCGAAGCCTCGTTGCACAAAATGCATTATTTATTTCCGTCGGACTTCAAGAGCAAAATGGAGAAGAGCACGGACTTGCGGTTATCGAAAAAACTTTTTTTTCATCCGTTTTATAATAGTATGCCAATCGACACTTTCTGCTGATGCCCGAAATGAGGAGGATTTAATGAACGTGTTAAATATTGCCTCGAAACTCAAGCGCACTCATGTACATCTTATGCAACGTTCAAAATTCAATTTGTTAACGTTGTTCGTTTTTTTATTTTGGTAGAGTTATTATTTTTGAAACCATTGTAAAGATTTGAACGCGAAAATTGTGATAATCGAATCTTTCTGCGATTTACGATAACAATTTATTGTCATTGTGCGTAAAGTATATTGCAGTTATTTGAAATTTTAGTAATATTAAGTGTATTATATTACGAAGTGTTATTTCAAAATGTAATTTGAAACTTTAGTAATTGCTATTTCGAGTTTTAGTAAGTATTAATAGAAGTTTTATTAATTGTTATTTGACATTTTAGACATTGTTATTTGAAATTTTAGTAACTGTTATGTGAAATTTTAAGAATTTTTATTTGAAATATTTGTATTTGATATTTAAAGTTTTGCTAATTGTTATAAAAATGTTAGTAATTGTGATTTGAAATTTTTGTAACTGTTATTTGAAATTTTCTATTACTGTCCGCAATTGATAATTATGTCATAATACAACAGCAAACAAATTTTGCAATTGCTTTGCTGTGGGTCACACATAAAGGAATAGATTTCGTATTTATTTCTGCTTCCACAAGACTGGGAAGCCAAGCGCAGCTAAAACTTTTGTTGCTGTAATTTCAATTTTTTAAGCATTATACATATTTCAAGGTGAGAATTTTGATAATTAAATCTTTATGTTATTTACAATAACAATATATTGCCATTGTACGTAACCTATATTACGAACTGTTAGTTGTAAATGTAAAATTTTAGTAATTGTCATTTGAAACTTGAGTAATAGCAAGTGAAGTATATTACGAAGTTTTGTTTGAAATTTTAGTAATTGTAATTTTAAACTTTAGTAATAGTTTTTTGAAGTTTTAGTCATTTTTATTTGTAATTTTAGTAATTGTTACGTGAAATCTGTGAAACAAGTTAAGTATGTTACGAAGTTTTGTTTGAAATTTTAGTAATTGTAATTTGAATCTTTAGTAATAGTTTTTTGAAGTTTTAGTCATTTTATTTGTAATTTTAGTAATTGTTACGTGAAATCTCACTGATTGTTAGTTGAAATTTCAGTAATTGTTATTTAAAATTTCAGTAACTGTTATTTGAAGTTTTAGTAATTTGTATATGAAATTTTAGTAATTGTTACTTAAAATCGTAGTATCGTTATTTGAAATATTAGTAATTCTTATTTTTAATTCTAGTAACTGTTATTTGAAATTTCGGTATTTGTTATTTGAAGTTTTAGTAACTGTGATTTGAAATTTTAGTAATCGTTATTTAAAGTTTTAGTAATCTTTATTCGCAATGTTATCAATTGTTACTCAAAATTTTAGTGATTGTGATTTGAAATAGCATTTATAGTGATTTGAAATTTCAGTAAGTGTTATTTGAAATGTTATCAATTGTTATTGGAAATTCCATCAATAATTATTCAAAATTTCAGTAATTGTTATTTGAAATTTTATATCACAGTCCGTAATTAACAATTGAGCGATGATACAACAGCAAACCAATGTTCAATTACAATATTCCCGAATAGATTTCGTATTTATTTATGACACGGAGTATACGCAGGTAAATTAACGACGAATCTTTCCACAAGAATGACAGCGAAAACTGGTAATCATTGCCGAATTTTCCGGGGGTGAAAGTACAGAGAAATTATTATCCGGGTTATTGTAATGCGATGTAATAAAACGAACCATATTTTCGTGCATTTTCGGTTATTCGCTCGATTCGAGATTAACAACCCACCTACCTTTCTACCTTTTCGAGAGCACCTGGCGCGCGAGGGGATAATTATACCTGCGTTCGATTTTACTGCACGACCAGTAAATTCTCTTAAGAATATCTCGGTTCGATTCTCGGCCTTTGTCTCTCCCTGACAACGTGAAAAATATGCCAGGCGTTGGTTATTCGACAAAAACAATGCACTTTACGATTACCAGTCGGACGTTCGTGTTTCTGGAATCGAGCATTGCAGCGGTCGGTTGAGAGCCGGCAGAGCGGTCAATAAAGCGACCGATGCGAGCGACACCCTCCTATTCTCAAATTATTGATTCCGGTCTGCACTTACCAGCCGTGGTACGCCCAAAGAATCTCGTATCGACGGCTCGAAAAGCGGTACGAAAACTACACGCCATTTCCCGCCTCCAATAGTCTATGCAACTTATTGTTAAACGATAAGGCGAAATTTATTTTACGAAATCCCTCCCCCCCCGTCCGGATACAATGTGATAAATTGTTAAACGAACTATCCAGATTTACACGTATTCGTCCGAATAAAATCTTTATAATTTTGTTTGGTTTGGGTGTATTGGGTGGGTCGTTCGTTTGGGTTTGTTTGTTTGTTTAGATTCGTTTGTTCGTTTGGGTTTGTTTGTTGGGATGTGTTTGATTAGGTTTGTCTGTTTAGGTTTGTTTGTTCTGGTTGTTCGTTTGGATTTGTTTGTTTGAGTTCGTTTGTTTGAGTTTGTTTCTTTGCGTGTATTTGTTTGGATTTGTTCGAGTTTGTTTGTTAGGGTGTGTTTGTTTAGGTTTGTTTCTTTGAGTTGTTCGTTTGCGTTTGATTGTTTGGGGCGTTGTACAGCGTGAACTGCGTGAACTGAGCCACTATCCGGACGAATAACGTACGCTTATTCGTCCGATAACCGGGCGGCTAGCCGCAGCGTTCATTGTACCGCAAGTTGCAGCGGGACCCAAATCGGAAACGTAAGTATGGAGCTAAATTGAACGTCAACGCGAATGTAGACTGCAATAAAATGCAGACTATCAATCAGAACCAAGCTCAAGTATGAACTTACGGGGTACGAGTATTATGATATTTTTAGGGCTGTGTTACTTTCCGAGCTGGTAGTTGGATCAAAATTTGAGTTTGTTTGGGTTTGGGAAACGTGCGCTAAGTTTCCAAAATAATTCCTAAAGAATTTGTCGAAAAGTAAATCCTACCGTACGAAGTGAAAAACAATCGTTTTGATCAACGAAACTGTTCATTTGCTGCTGGCCCACGAAGTATTCAGACGAAACAGTAAAATGTTTAAGGGATTTGGTTACTGTGAAAATTCCCAAAAAAATCGACAGTCGCTTGAGGTAACTCAAATTGAAGAGGAAGGTCCAACATATGGTAGGGGAATTGCAGATTAAAGGTAAATCTCCTATTACAACGATAGAACTGCTAGTAAAACTTTAAGTGTGATTTTCTCGAAACTATGTTTTTCAAAACGGTGTATGCGATTTCTCGATATCTAATAAACGGATTGACTTTAAATTTGGTATATTTTTTCAGTGTAATAGTAGTTTAGTCTTGACCGACGTTTTTCTTCTCAACATTTTTTCTTCATTAGTTATTAACAATAATATCATTTTTCCTAAAAATACATCGAAAAAAATCAATTTTTTTATGATTGAAGCCCGCTAATAAAAAAAGCTCGGTCAAGTCGTAGCCAATATTATATATTTTAAGACAAACCGCATTTTTTTATTTCGCATCAACGGGGTGCCCAAAATCAAGTACACCGAGGAGCTCCTCACTTTAGAAGGTTCTCCACTAAATTATTTATAACTGCTCTAATTATTAACATGTTTAAACCAAATTTGGTACACGAATTTGTTAATGTACATACAAATAAATGTTCAAACAATGTTTCAATCATCGCACTCATTCTTTCGACATTCATTTGGCAGTATTACGATATCTGTGGCGGCTAAATCTGGCCACGCAGTCTTCATGATTGACCCTTTTTTAGGAGTGGTAAAAATCGAAATTCGCCCCTTAAGTTTCACCCCGAGTTTTCAAGTTAACATGAGGCAACATATTTTTTGCCCAGATTTGCTTGAAACTTGGTATAAATACATATCAATACAAATAACTAAACATGTATTTGTTTGTGGATGGTTGATGTATTTATGCCAACCCAAACAAACACAGTTAAGGGGTTAAAAGTACTACTTGACTGTCTGCACGCACCGAACAGCGAGGGAAACATACAGTGTTATATATAAAATGAATTTGGTAAGTTTTAAGTAAATCTGGTCAAAAAATGTTTTCTCATACAAACGTTAATACTCCGGTTTAACTCCCTTAAAGGTTTAATTTTGGAAATTGCTGAAATACGTGTTTGATTATTTGTATTTTAGTGTATTTATACCAAATTTCAAGTAAATCTGACAAAGTATGTTGTCTCATACAAACGTTAACACTTCCGTTTAACCCTCTTAAGGGTCGAATTTTGGGAGATGCTGAAATACGTGTTCAATTATTTGTATTGTAGAGTGTATACGCCGAGTATCAAGCGAATCTGACAAAAAAAATATGTTGCCTCATACAATCTTTAACAATCCTGTTTCACCCTCTTAAGGGTCGAATTTCGATGTTGACCACTCTTCGAAAAAGTCTTATTTTGGGTCAAATATGAAGGCTGCGTGGTCGTAATTAAGGGCCACAGATATCGTAATATTTTATATTAAGGGTTTATTTAAAAGGTTTATTATAAAGGGTTTATTTTTTTAAAAAAACCTTGATTTTTGGATTCTCGCAATAGCCCATAGCCTAAACTCCCATTTCTTCTATAACTCGTCGGCATTCTCCAACTATGGATTTAGTCGCACCAAGTCATTTTCCTTATGAACGTAAATTGCGTAAACAGGTCCGAGTTTCACCTGCCCTCGTTCATCTCCTCGAAGGCTTGCCTCGAAGATTAATATCCCCTAATTTTTTATCTTTTTCGTTTATAACTTTTTTATTATTGACATTAGCACAAAAAGTTGTAAGAATAAGTTACGGATAATTGTATCAACTACAAAAAAGCTCTCTACAAATTTTTTGTCAGCCTCACGGTTACGGAGATAAATTTTAAAAAACCAATTCACCCTTCATTTCAAGATGGCGGTCGTTTTAACACCCTTAACGTCCCGGAAACTGACTTTTACACTCATAGTCACACTCTACGAAATGAAAAAAAAAAAAAAAAAAAAAAAAAAAAAAAAAATAGCGTTCGACCCAAAATTTTCACAAGGCCTATTTTGAAGCACCTGACCATACTATTGCTGCTACGCCGTCTTGAGCGTACGCTCATCCCAATGACATCAAAAACTGCAGGTTGCATTTTAAATTTTCTAAAAAAAGTAAAATAAAATTTTCCTTCCAACCCCCTAAAATTCCGAATAGGCATCCTTGTTTGATAGAAACATTAACCCTTAATAGTCACACTGGATCCACGGGACCCAAACAAATTATTTTGATGCTGTACAACTTTTTTTTCCAATAAAACATACATTTTTTTATATGCATAAGCGTTTCATTCTTTCCTTCTAAATCGCACCTGCGTTGGATGAAATAAGTATTCTTTTTGAAAAGTCCACAGAAACGGCTATGTCTATTTCAAAGTACATTGTGTCCAGATTATAAAGCAATTTTTTTTTTTTTTTTTTTGTCAATAATTACAAGAGTTACAGCATTTTTTGTAAAAAAAAGTCATTTTTCACGTTTTTTTTGCATAATTTTTTTTTGCATATTTAAAATTTAATTTTTTATTCCCAACCAATATCTTTGTATTAACCAAGGTTCAAATTATAACTTACCATTTTTTTCATATCGCTTAATGGATTATTTCATTATTTATAACAATTGAAAAACGCCTGGGTCCCATGGACCCAGTATGACTATAACGTGATTCTAGCTAAGTGTGACTACTTAGGGTTAAACTATTAATTAAAAACACTCGGGCAGGACAAATTATGATTTTATTTACACAGGTGTATTTTACATTATGCAACTCATGATCGAAATAAAATTTAATGATAAACAGACACTTGCGATTTTTTTGGCCAATTCATAAGCATCGTGATGGTGTTATTAAATATGAAAATCGACATTTTTACATCAAGAGACATTTTGATATAAAGATGTTTGATTAACTATTAGAAAAATGTAGTATCGATGTTTGTTGGCTAACTTCGAGGTTAGTAAGTGTGAAGTTATGCCAGAAATGCTAAACGGAAAAAGGAATAACGCACAGTACGAATTCTTCTAATTCAACGTAAAAAAAAACAATTATAAATTATAAAAAAAATTCTCTGATTTCCAATTCTACAAAACACGAATATTTCGTCAAAGGCTTGAGTGTCATGTTGCGCTTTGCTTGCACTTTTATGCTAATACATATTGACGTTGAATAATTTGAGCATACGAATGGAAGGAACGAATTTGACACATGATCCGCAGTCTCTTTGTAATGTAAATCTTACCATCGTGATATTTTGAAGTACTTCAAGAGACAGTTTATTGCGTAATTTATTTTTACTTACGATGTACGTCGAAAAAGCACGTTCTGCACTTGCGTTTGAAATTGATAATATGAGTAGTGCGATTAAAAATGTTGCGATATTTTTAAACCGCTTTTTTCCAGCGGAAGCACAATCTTGAAATACCTCTGAATAAAATACAACGGAGTTGGTTACATTTGACCATGACTTATTTTGCAATTGATTCCATTCGGACTCTATATCATTCTTATTGCCGTATACCCGCGTAGAAATTCTGATCGGGCCCCGATCAGGGCCCGTTCAGGTTGCCTGACTGCCCTGGTAGGGCACTAATAGGGCAGCCTGAAAGGGCCCTACTAGGAAATGTAACGTTGTGTCACATATGGGCCCGATCAGGTTGCCCGATCGGGCCCCTATCAGGTTGCCTAATCGGGCCATATCGGGTTACCGAATCCTGTCCCCTGTCAGGCCCCTATCAGGCTGCCCGATCAGGCATTTATAATTCTGCCTGATTAGGTAATTCTCCCTCACACGGAACATATAAGGATAAATTTCAAATCCTGAACATATTTGGTACATATTACTACAGTAGTAATAATATGTACCAAATTATTAGTAATTATAGTAGTACATATTAATAAATACTTTTATTTTTAAATATTGTTTAATTACATATTTTGAGTAGTATAGTAACATATATATACTTTGGCCTGCTATACGTGCGGTTGCCCTCCTAGTCCTTGGCATTGTTGATGACTTTTCCCACCGCTTGCTCAACATCTTTTGAGTAGATCGGCGTTGCGTTCTCGGCGTTCGAGTGTTTCGTGATGATGGCTCCTATAAAATGAACATCGTGCTATATGATGATTCTTAGATACATACAGTTGGGGCCTTCATTAAGCGTTATACATATTGATCCCTTCCCGATACCTTGAATGCAAGCATAGTAATTGGTTTTGCTGAGGACAGGTTTTTTCCCAGTATCTTTGACGGCCGTGTGTTGCATTATAACATCTCTCGTGATGAATTTTTTGAATATGGTCGAGACTGTTTGCTGTAGTGTTGCGGAAACGTTGACAGTTTGCATTATGTTGGCAACCTAAAACGGATATAGCCAACGTATCATGTTGCATCGAAGGGAGATGATAAATACGTATATTATTTAGGGATTTTACGGGGTGAGATGCAGTCAGATGTTTCAAAACATCGATTTAAAAAAAAACATTTTCTTTAAGTATGATGTTTCAAACATGGTTATAGATTATACATACCTTGTTCGCACGACGACGATGACTCATGCTCAATTTGATCTGCACTCTGAGATTCACAGAACTGCCGAAATCTCCGAACACGCATCCGAGTGGCGTAACGTTTTTTATTGTTAGAGTCCATAACACTTTTAAAAAAATATAAATCAAAAATACGTCGAAACTAAAAAAAAAGCTACGATGCTGTCGAGTCGGAGGTTCCACGTAAAAAATAAGAGGTTATGGGCATCGACTGCTGAGGCAGTTATAGGGCAAACCTGTTTATGGCCCTATCAGGGAAAGCCTAGTAGGGCCTTACCTGAGAAAGCCTGCATAGGGCCTTATCAGGGGAAGCCTTAATAGGGCCTCATTAGGGAAAGCCTTAGTAAGGCCTTATCATGGAAAGCCCTAGTAGGGCCTATCAGGGCAAGCCTTGGCAGGGCCCTATCGGGAAAAGCCTTAGTAGGATCTTATCAGGGACGGCCATAGTAGGGCCATGTTAGTATTGCCTGATCTAGAGCCTAAATACTTCCGGCCCGGTCGGGGCCGGATCAGGATTTCCGTAATAGGTGTTACCCCTATCACACCCCGATCGGGGCCTGATCCTTGGTCAGGCTAACCCTAAGAAATTTCTACGCGGGTAAGTGAGTTCGGTGAAATTTATTAAAAATGTCAGGTAAACTGGATTTTACTTGAGATAATGCGACTCTAGGATGGAGATTGGCCATCGTTTTCGGAATAGATAAATTATCTGGCAATCTTTTTTGAATTTCTCGCGCCAAAGTACAAAGAAATTTCTTGCACTTTTCTTTGACTTCTGGTAAGTCTTTTTCGTCAATATTTTGTGCAATGGAATGAAACTCGTAGCCAAAATACATCGCTGAAGTATGTATTAGACGGGACTCAAAATCAAAATCCGCTAATTCACTGTCACGTCATTTCTGTAGACTCGACGATACAAGTTTTTGGAGTAAGCTTTCGAACATCAAAAATAGATCAAGCAATTTAGCAGGTTCCACGTAGTCACTTTGAAAAAGTACATTTAAGGGGCTATACCAGGTGACACTTTCAAAAAATCGATATTTTGTGCATTTTTCGACAGTTTATACTTTCTAGAATATCATCATTTATATCATTTATATCAATATCATTTTATCTTGCAAAAATCGATGGTTAAGTCTTTAAACGCGTTTCTCTCGAAATGAGATTTTTCAAATTTGCTGACATTGTAACTCAAAGAGCAATTATCCGATTGACTTGAAATTTGAACTGAGTACTCTTGAATATATTTATTCTACAATGACGTAGGATATTTTTGATTGAATGAAAATTGACGATTTGGCATTGAAAAAAACGACCATTTTATATGCAAGAAAACAGACATTTTTTCCATAACTACGCCATTTTGTTAGATTTTGATATTTTTCGAAAATCCTACGTCATTCTACAGGAAATCCCTTCCAGTTTAACGACTTTTTTTTCCTTTTTCGGATTCAGCTACTCAATCGGCCGGAATCATGTCAGCAGTGGAGGAACTTTTTTCTGGCGCCTCCGAAGGCAGCACAAGTCGCTTGGATCTCAATATTTTTCTATGAAAAAATTATGTAATATAGGTCAAATATAGCCAAATATATTCTTAATTTTCCGAAACGTTTAATTGAGTACTTTTCTTCCAAAAAATTCCCGAAAATCACCCAAATTTTTAGCGTTTACACTGGTCTAGCCCCTTAATTGCGTTATACTACCACGCGTTATATACGTTATGAATATATTTTTTTTTAAAGAAATGAACTTAAATTTGACCCCCTAAAAAACCTCTTTCTATATTTCCCCAAAATTTGTGGGGTAAACCCGCCAAGTTGGCAACACTGAGTGACCGTAGCAAGGGATACAGAGAAAGGTAAGGAAGGATAAAAACGGCGTGCGAGCAGAGGGAGCCAGCGCTGCCCAGCCGGCCGAGCGCGAGCGAAAATGTCCGAGAACGTTCGGTCCGTGCTCGGAGAGCATCGAACGGCGCGCGGCAAGTTCCCAACGGCGCCGCCAGGTGGCGCCCCACGCTCCGCGACTGGAAAGAGGTGGGAAGTCACCGTACCACGTGACCGAGCCAACGAATAGGAACGCAGCTGTGTACCGGCGTCCGGCACATGTCGCTTCCAGTGTCTGCGATTCTCCTTTTTCGACAGTTTGCGTTGTACCGGCTCACAGGCGTTTTGCGGCCTCTCACAGCACACGCCAAGTACATTACGGCGAACAGTTTTCCGTCGTCAGTCGGCAGTGGCACACACGAGCGCAAAGAGGGTAGTTGGATTCCGCACGCGTCTTCGTTCTCGTTCACAAAGAGTACGACGCACAATACGAAGCGAACCATTTTTAAAGCAACAATACTACAAACATCTCGACGATAAATTCAACAATAATTTATTATTATCGTCAACGAAAAAACGAGGATATTCAAAGAGCACATTACATCGCGAGTCAAGGACGAGCGCGAAAACCGAAGAAAACAAAATCGATAAACACGAAAACGCGCCTCTGTCGCGACACGTCGCTGCTTCTCGCGTATCACGGAGATTTACAAAGAGAATAAACCGTCTCCGACGCGAGAACGGAGATTTCGAGTGACGGGTGGCGGGTGAAGTTTTGAAAATTTGAGGTGCTTGTCATTCGATCGAGGATTTTCGAAACTCGAAGAACAATTTTACGAACGATCTTTAAATCAAACAAACCAGACGAGAATTCGTCCACCCTTTGGAATATCTGGGAAATTACCGAGTGTCTGGTTGTCAAGTTGAAAAATCCGGAAAAACGATTTCGGGCAAACTTCCGGACGAAAATAACGTTTTCTCGCAAACGAATTATCGGCAGAACTGATTTGAAGTTTTTACACGTAATAATATTTTAACTTCGTGCTGTTCGCGCGCGTCTAGTCTGCCCCCCACCCCTCCACTCTTCACCCCCACCACGAACGCGAGCGCGGCGTCAGACAGAGAGAGAGAGAGAGAGAGCCTTGTCCTCGTCGAGTGCGTGAGAATCGTACACAGTCGCGCGAGTCGAGCCGGCAACCGAACATCTCTTTCTTTTTCTTTCCGTAAGCCGGGAACGAAGAAAATAAAATCGCTTATTTCGGCTCGTATTTTCGCACATCGAAACGAACTTTCTGTCTAGAGCCACGTGATCTCTCACCCGTACAAAGCTTCCGATCTTCCAAAAAAAAACGTTCGCACGCGTGCGAAACAAGCTCGCGCGTCTCGAGCCAACAAGAGTGTGTTTTTGCGTTCGTTTGTGCGCGATTGTTTCGAGCGGCGAAGGAAGTTTGGAAATAGCAAAATTGAGGGCACATTTCGAGGATTTTTCCAAAATTCGCACGATCGAGAGTGAAATTCGAACGAAGAGACGAGAAAAGGCTGATTGAGGCGAGAAAAACGGAAATAAGAATTAGAATGCCGACGAGTTTGTTCAGCGAAATGGATCGTGTTAACGCCGGTGGCTCTGGCTCCCTCGAGGAACAACGAGCTCTCCAGCTCGCCTTTGAGCTGTCGATGCTGGGTCTCGAGGGCAACCCGGGCTGTCCCGTAAACGGCAACGGTCCTGGCAACAACGTCATTAACAACGACAACGATCCGCTACAATCGTCGCCCAGCAACGTTTTCGAGGAGGCACGCTCGAAAAAGAGCCAGAACATGACCGAGTGCGTACCCGTACCGAGCAGCGAACACGTGGCTGAGATCGTTGGCCGACAAGGTAACGTAACATCTATACACACGATATACGGGTACTCTCGAAGTCGCGCGATCCAAACACTTTTCACACTTTGTTTCTTTTCACTCGCGCGGCGAAAGTTCTCAATTGTCACTTTCGGTTGATCTTGCCCTTTTTTTAAGGGCATGCACAAGGTCAACGTAACCTCACAAATTGTCCAACCCAATTTTCTCATAGATGGTTACATTTTTTGGAAAAAAAAAACAAAGCATCAGGCTATGGTTTCTCTGACGCAGAGCTTGATTTCCTTTCGCCCTAAATATTAATCGTATCTGAGAAATCTCTGTTCGAAAATTTCAGCTATCTCGCACTCGTGTCACGTGGTAGATCTACCTTAAGGGGCGAACTTTAGACACTAAAAAATGCTATTTTCATGAATGTTTTGACAAGTTTATGTTATAAATATTGATTTAAAAGTTGTTACATTAGATAAATGCATTTCCGAAATACATTTTTTTTTAATTCTTCATTTATTCAAGCCACTGTTTATAGACGAAAATGGTAGTTAAAAAAATGACCTAAAAAATTGTAGGTCTGCGCTGTTGATGAAATCTCGGAGATGGATCATCCGAAACAAAAAAATCAAACGGTTTTAGATTTAATATGTTAAGGGGAGGGTACCCAAGTAAACTGCGAGAAAAACAGGAAAACTTCGGGAATTTTTATCTCAAAAAGTAATGTTTCGATTGGATCCGGGTTTTTTTTACTGGAAAATATGTACATTAAGGTATGTTTGAGAATTTTTTAAAATAAATTCGTTGACTGGAAGCGATTAAAACGCGATTATCTCGAAACATAGTTTTCAAAGTCGGTGCCAGATGTATCTCGAAAACGGCTCGTCCGATTTTGTCCAAATTTGGATACAATATTGTTCGATAGTTTTTCTCGTTCGCCACGTAGGGCTTTTTCATTGAATTGAACCATTGCTTTTTTGTGCAATGTGTATGCAATCGAAATCGTCGGAAATTGCGAACAAAAAACGAATGTTAAATCAAAACGTCGCAATTCCGTTAAAAATGAAAATTTCAAAAAAATCCTGCGTGGCGAACGAGAAAAATTATCGAGAAATATTGTATCCAAATTTGGACGGATATGCCGTTTTCGAGATACATCTGGCACCGACTTTGAAAACTATGTTTCGAGATAATCGCGTTTTAAGGGAAGGAAAAAAAACACTTTTAGGCGATTTTTTTTCGTCTATATGGATAGAGTAAATTTATTGAAAGCTTTTGTACATTGTTAAGTGTCATTTCAAGAACATTCCGTGAAATTTGTACGCGAAAATATCCACAAACAAGCCGGTGACAAAGCTTTTCCAAGAACGCCTTTGGAAAAACACGATTTGCGGTGTTCACTGTGTCTCAGCTAGAAATTGTCTGACATCAAGTACCATTGAAATTTAGTCGAAGTACCATCAAATCCTCCCCCCAACGGTCTTTGATAATTTTTCTTTTCACTTCTAAATTTTTGGTGGTCATGTAAAGTGAAAAGTGCTATTTTTCACGAAAAATTCCGCCATTTTGGTGGTGGAAAACCCCCTCAATGTAAAAAAAAATCTCTAATTAACCGTTGGGGGGAGGTATTTTATCTGTAGAAAGTGTGTACCAAGTTTAAAATAAATCGGTCATGTAGTTTTCAAATGGCAGCGAACACGAACTTTGAAAAAGTTGTTTCGAGAAAGACGCGTTTGAAGTTTAGACAAGTCGGAGCTACAGTACTTGAGGAGCAGGACTAAATAGTCAATAACTTCGAGAGTATTCCTCTGTTTGACTTGAAATCTTTGGATTATATTCTTGAAATTTTTAACTATAAGAAAATACAAAAAAATCGATTTTGCAAAAGTGCAAACCCCTACCCTCCCCTTAATCGCTTCCAGTCAACAAATTTATTTTTAAAAAATTCCCAAACATACCTCAATGTAGATATTTTCCTATAAAAAAACTCGGATCCAATCGAAACATTAGTTTTTGAGATCAAAATTCTCAAAGTTTACCTGTTTTTCTCGCCGTTTACTCTGCTACCTCCCCTTAATGGCTATAGCGCATATACGATTTTTGATATATGCAAAAATAACAAACTGGCGGACATTTTTCGAAAAAACAAAAACGTTTTTTCACCGTTTGTGGCAAAAAAAATAGTAAATATCAAAATTTAAAAAAATGCTTTATATGCGCTATAGCTATAGTTGCAAAGAATATGTGGTTAAAATTTCGTGAGGATCGGTTCAGTAGTTTTGAAGATTTTATCAACAAACCGTCGAAACACGTTGTTTCGAGAAAAACGCGTTTAAAGTTTGTTTGGGTTGCATAGATATACAAAAAAAAACATTTTTTTATGGATTTCGAAAGTGTATTTATTAAGTGTAACAACTTTTATATCAATATCTACAATATAAATCTATTTTAAAAAATCACGAAAGTAGCCTTTTTAGCGTCTAAAGTGAGAAGACCCCTTAAGATTGCATTTATTGGCAGTAACGTTTTTACACATCAATGGATGAGCTGTGGTTTGTCTCTGTGGTTTTCTTTGCCTCGCTCGCTTCGGAAGAATAAAAGCAAACGGCTCTATCAACGTATCGATTCACGAGGGTAGCCGAAATGGGGAAAATCGACCGGTGAATTGACGAAGAACGACACTGTAAGCTACGGATGGACCGCGAAATGAAAATGATTATCGAAACAAGTTTTTTTTTTTCAATCGCTACAGCCAACGGACGATATGCTGACAGTGGAACTAAAATAGCCGAAGTAATCGCCACGAATAATGTCGAAGGAGTTGATAAATAAGTAGCGAAATGATCAGATCGTCAGTGAATGGACGAAGTTACCGGTCAATGGACACTCGAACGCCAGTTAATGATGTTGAAGTTTGCATCGTTGGCATGAAACGACTATTAACATTTCCAAATTCCATGATTTCTTTTGACACATTATGCTTCTAAAAATCCTTCAACCATTTTTTGAGCTATTCATTTACGATCCACAATATGAATCTACATGAAAAACATTTTCAAAAATATCAAAAAACATTTTCAATAATAATAAATACACAAAAAATGAAATATAAAAAAAAAACGAAAATTCTTTTCAGTCTCTCACTTTCATTAACAAAAATCACATCGCAAATTTATTGTAGATCGCTGAATAAGAAAGACATCAAAAACATTTTCAATAATAATAAAGACACAAAAAAAAATTGTAGATCGCTGAATAAGAAAGACATCAAAAACATTTTCAATAATAATAAAGACACAAAAAATGAAATTAAAAAAAAACGAAAATTCTTTTCAATCTCTCACTTTCATTAACAAAAATCACATTGCAAATTTATTGTAGATCGCTGAATAAGAAAGCTATAAAATATTTGCCCGATTTCCGTAGCTGAAATCTGCCCAAGGAAATTTGGGACATTTGAAGAGAAAAAAAACATCATTTTTGTTGCATTTCTACGATGCAAACTTCAACGCGATGAAAAACACTTATAGGTGTGCTACTTCTCGTTTCTCGTAGTATCGGCGAAATTGGAGCGGCGAAGGAGAAAAAAAGAGTCAAAAGTAGTTGATAAGGAAGCGTCGTTAACACCAAGTGCAATCGGGTGGCCGTTACTCCCGAACGATGTCCGCACGTCCTGTGTGACCGACATCGCGGTGCGCTCTGAAACTTCGAGCATTTTGCACCCGAATTAAAAACGTATAAAATATTTTATTTTTTTTCCACGTCATCGGAGAGGGAAATTTTTTTTTTACCATCGAACGTAATGGCAACCGTTTATATATATAGCGCGAAGATCGACTCCACGCTTCAACGAGAGTGCTCATAAATTCGTGTAACATGGCGACCAAGTAATTTGACTAATTGAAGGCTCGCGTTTTCTCCCTACCGTCCGTATAACTATATGCATACGCGTACACACGTATCGTTACTGCACGTACACGCGTATAATAATATCCGTCAATCCGGTGCAGTGACTCTCATTGTTTTTTTTTCTTTCTTTTTTTAACTCGCTTTTCGTTTACATCCTTTTTTGCGATATCCTGGCGAGAAACTTTTCGAGAAGGAATCGCGGGATCGAAGTTTATGAATGAATTAGCCACATTGATGTGAAAGTATCGTAGATAAGGCCGATCAAGAAAATGACGAATAATGCGTGTTTGCAATTTTTTTTTCGTACGTAAAAAGTTAGCCGATTTGGGTATTATTATTGACGAGGGAAAATGATGGAAATCGAGAAAATGCGTGCTGAGAATGATGAATATTGTGGGAATGAGGGGGAAGGTGACAGGATTGAACATTGTCTTTGAGTCGGGTTGAAGGTGCGACGAAAGTTCTTTTCTATTTTATTGGTTTCTTTTTTATCATGATGAATCATTTTTTTTATGTATTGAAGGGTTAGGCTGGGATTCGAAAGTCAGGGTGGTTAAAAAAAATTGGAGGAACAAGTAGGATGATTGAAAAATCGATTGGACATTTATTTGCATGTACATTGAAAAAACAGTACACCAAGTAAAAACAAAATGGTAATTAAAGAAGTTATAAACAATCGCGTGGAGGACCTTTGAATGGAGGGCCTCAACGGTGTACTTGATTTCGGCTACCCGGTTGATGTGAAACGAAAAAAACAATTTTTTTCTCAATATAGATAACATTGGCTAAGACTTGACCGAGCTTTTTTTCGTTATCGTGTTTCAGACATCGAAAAAAAATGTTGAATTTTTCTTTCGTTTTTTTCGAGAAAAAATGATATTATTATTGTGAATAATTAATGGAAAAAAAAAACGTTAAGAAGAAAAACGTCGGTCAAGACTAAACTACTATTGCACTGAATGAGTGTACGAAATTTCAAGTCAATCTGTTCATTACATGTCGAGAAATCGTGTAAACCGTTTTGAAAAGAACGCCTCAAAAAAATCGTTCGATTGATTTTCTCATCCCAAATCGGCGGCAAAAATGCGACCAGTAGAAAAGAAATTAACTTTTGTTGCATTCCAACGATGAAATTTTTTAATGAATTATCTTTTTGTGAAGTAAATTTTCGCTTGCATCGACGCAAATCATTTACAATTATTAAGCGAGCTTTATTCTGAAAAATCATTTTTTTTCCCGCTGCTGAACTTTGCATCGTTGGACTGCAACGAATTTAATTTCTTCTGACAGATTTCGCCCGCAAATGTCCTTCAACCATTTTTTAAGATATCTATTTGGCCACCTACGTGATAAATCGTTAAAAAAAAATCGCCTGCAGTAATGAAAATATGGAAAATAAAATGCAAAACAGAATTTTCGTTGCGTTCCAACGATGCAAACTTCAACACGATTTTTTGTCTTTAAAAAAATTACGGCTAACTTTGTCGCGTGACAAGTTTCACCGCAGTTTTTGTATAATACTCGTGTAATTATTTGCAATTTTGTTTAATCATGGCACGTCTTTAGCGTTGGTGGCTGTGCGATGGTTCGATGCCAAGCCATATAGGCCCTCGGGGTTATTCACCGTTTATACGGGGCGTAGGGAGATCGTTACTGAGTCTTGCTCTCTCCCCCTCTCGCTTTCGAGAGAGAGAGAGAGAGAAAGGAAAAGACAGAAAGTAAGAAAGAGAGAAACGCAAAGGTGGTAAGAAGATGAGAGAAGTGAACACGTCGATGTGCAGGCTGCGGCAGCGGGCGCCGCGGGAATCACCGCCGAGTTACTTTCGTTTTTTAACGTAGGTCGTGGTCTCGTTGCGCAGGTCACGATTATTTTTTTTTTTTCATCCCGTTGGATGCCTCCTCGATTTCTTATCAGTTCACACGCTCTTACGAATTATTCGACGCAATGATGCCGATTAGAACATTTTTTTCGAGCATTGCCAATCTAATATGCGCGCAAAACACGAATGTGCGTACACGCAGGCGTGCATACGTATGGGTCTCGTAGAAAAAGCTCAAATCGTATCGCTGAGTCCACGGCACTCGGGGGCAAATCATCGAATAGTTGCATATCGTTAATTTTCGTCCTCGGGCATCGATAAAGTTTAGACGTTTGTATGAGTGTACCGAACATCCTTATATCTGGGATCTGTGTTGAAGGTTGCATCGTTGGGATGCAACGAAAAATCTTTTTTCGGCCCCAATTTTATTTGCTTTCGGTATTATGCGAAATTATTTTTTGCCAGTTTATTGTATTATGAAAATTGCGAAAAATCTTGTGAAGAAAAGATGTTATGAAGATTTATACTAAATGTTAAGTCGAATATTTATATTATTTATATTAGCGGAATCTTCATAAAATGGCGATCTTCATAAGATCGAAAAAGGTCTTATGAATAAGATATAAGATCTTTTTCGATCCTATGAATAAGACATGACATATATATATATATATATATATATATATATATATATATATATATAATATTATTTGTATATAATTTTTTTGTTAAATATTAAGGTTTATATTTATATTTATATTATTTATATTATCGAAATCTTCATAAGATCTTTTTCGATCGCGAAAAAATATTTTCGTAGTTGGGGGAAAAAAAAAAAATGCTTGCATTCCAACGGCACATTTTTCAAGATCACTGGTCTCGTCGTTCATCGAAATGCCATGGTGAAACAAATCTCCGCATTCGTTTTCGAATATGCGATCGAGGCGTTTCGGAGTAATAAAAAGAAAAGTGGAATGCAATTTTAGGAAGCTGATTTTTTTTTTTTTCAACATTGTTGCAATATGGAAATGGACCAGTGAGAAATAATAATGACTTTGGAAATGAAATTCGCACTTTCTGCCATCAGTCTACGATTCATGGCGGTATCGAGGGCGTTTGGTAATTACCTTTGCAAAAAAAGTCTCGATTACTCGGCTTCAGCATCTTTGGATAAATGAATCGTCTATGGAGACTGAAAAGGGCGAAGAGATCGACGATAAAATAATAATTAGATTACTACGTATTGTTCGATAATTGAACAATGAGGCGATTTCAGGTAAGAGATTTTCGATGTATTTGCCGGAGAAAGATCGTGGGCGGTTGACGGTGATCGGCAATCTACCGAACTTTTTCGCAGTCTTCCCGCGCCCTTGCCATCTCGGGATAGCCAACTACGTGAGTCTGCGTGAAGGAAGAAGAAAAGTGCATGGCACTTCAAAAAAATTGACTATATTTTTTATGGCGTTGAAGTTTGCATCGTTGGAATGCAACGAAAGTTCTTTTTTCATTTTTCGATATATCTTCATTATCAATATAATCAATTTTTTTTTCATTTATTGAGATCGTAGATCACTACAAGAAATTTAAAAAATCACTCAGGTCATTTTTTGCGTACTCTAGTTTAGCAAAAGAAAATGTGAGGAATTAAAGAAAAGTACTATGTTGAAGTTTGCATCGTTGCAATACAACGAAAATTCTTTTTTTTTTTTTTGCCTCAATTTCATTATCATAAAAAATCTTTTCTCAAATATTCAATCATGGTATTGAAGTTTCGGTGGAATGCAACGAAAATGCTTTTGTTTTTGTATTCCCGTATCTTTTTTTAGCACATTTAGGCTACGAAAGTCACGGAAATATTTTTGAGAATGCTTTTTTGAAATTTGTAAACGAAAATTGCAAATAAAGATTTGATGTTATAATAAAAACTAAGAAATGAAAAAATCGAGAGGATTTTTCGTTGCGTTCCAACGATGCAAACTTCAACACCATATTTAGGCTGGAGATTTTGGGGGGCTGATGTGCCAAAAAAAATTCGGGCTCCGAAACTTTTTTGCGTTCCAACGATGCAAACTCCATAGGGATTTTTTTTGACCTTCGAAAAACTGCGATCGATTTTCCTCCTGCTGACAATTATACTCTCAGCCCAACTTTCTCCCAAAATGAGAAAAGTCCGAGGGGAAAAAAAGATAGCGTAGTTTGAGGAAGGCACTTTTTGGAGGGCAATCGAAGAACGAAATTTTGGTCGGGTGTACACCGGGCAATTCGATTGGCCCGATCGAACCGAAGGTCTTCGCTAGACCGCCGACCACTCGATGGAAGGCAGTCCTTGAAGGAGGAGAGAACGATTGAGTCGTTCGTACGAGGGAATTCTTCGAATCGAACGAAATTCGATTTGCCATCGCGGTCGATCTGAGAAATTTGTCGCTCGACGTTCTCCCTCCTTCCTGACTTCGTTAGTCTCCCAACTTTTGTTTCCTTTCTGTCTACATTTTTCGTCTGGCTTCTCCGGTACATTGTTTCACCCTTTGGCAATTTCTTCATCGTGTCGAATATTGCATCGTTGGGAGGCAATGAAATTTTTTTTTAAATTTCCCCTGGCAAATTTGATCTACGAAAATCACGAAAACTTTTTTTTGGATTTTAGCGATCTACGATAAATTCGCACCATGGGATTTTTTATAATCATGAAAATGTGAAATTGCAAAGAATTTTCGTTGCTTTCCAACGATGCAAACTTCAAATTCATATTTATATGACGTTGAAGCTTTGCATCGTTGGGATGCAACAAAAATGATTTTTTTTTCTAATTTTCCAAATTTCCTTTGGCAAATTTCACCTACGAAAATGACGGAAACATTTTTTCGAATTCTTATTTAGCGATCTACGATTAATTTGCAGCACATGATTTTTGATAATCATGAAAATAACAAATTGCAAAGAATTTTCCTTCCAATGGTGCAAACTTCGTCCCCACATTTCTATGACGTTGAAATTTGCATCATTGGGATGCAACGAAAATGATTTTATTTTTTAATTTTCCAAATTTTCGTAGGTATTTTTTCTCGCGATAAATTTTGGAAATTTTCGGCCCCGCGATCCCTCGATCTCTCCCAATATCAGCGTTCGTTAAATTTGCAATGTTGTTACGAAAATTTACGATCGATCGAATATTGTTTGATTTCGAGCGATCCGAGCCGATTTACTCGCGCGATAGGTGAATCTTTCATTATTACTTATCTCCACACGAGCGATCGCCGATTCGCCAAACTTGCATAAATTTCTCGTCGCCCCGTACAAATTGCCGTTGGACACGATACTTCCATCGAGACACGCGGCAACGTCTCAAAGCGACTGAGAAAATGAGAGAGAGAGAGAGAGAGAGAGAGAGAGAGAGAGAGAGAGAGAGAGAGAGAGAGAAAAAAAGTTTAGTATCCGAGCCTCGTTACTCGATGTTCCGAAAAAAAAGAAGAAAAAGAAAAAAATCGCGCAACGAAATTCTAACGCAAACGCTGATGAAATGTTAACCATGTGCGGTGACCTCAGAGCATTCTCGGGCACGATGTACACGCTCGCGCAGTTCCCTCCAACACGCGCGAACGCCACACTAAGGCTAATGTTGTATAACGTGAGCATTATCATTTTTTTTAATTACCCACGCACCCATAGTCTCAGACGAATGTTTAAAACGAATTATCGCTATTACGATGTTTGAAGCAATTTGCAAAAAAGTAAATATTTCAAGATTTTTTAGATGGACATTGATAATAAGAATAATTACGATTTTTAGGAGAAGTTGAAGCAACGTTACAATTCAATCTCGCGCTCTCTAATATTTTTTCGAAGAATTATTTAGTTTGGATTAAATTATCAAATCAATTATTAGATCAAGAGCAAATTATCAAGATATGGTAAGAATTAAATTGGTAAATTTGTGGCTGAAATAAGTAGGTGAATAAATATACCAAGTTATGATAGATCTTTAGAATTGAAAATTTTCTGGTTAATTTAGAACAAAGATGACACAGCTCAACAGCCGATTGGGTGCGGCAAAACTGGATATTTTTTTTCAATCTTATCTCTATACTGATCCTATTTTAACACTTAATATTGATATTCCACGTAAGAATGTCGAAATATACAACCTTTAAAATAAAATCTAGAGTTATTGTAAAGTTTAAGTTTCATTAAATATTTTGACGTTGAGTAAGCGTTTTTTTGTGATTTTCTTGAGACCTGTCGAGGCGGTGACGCGTCAAACTCCAAACGTAATCAACCATCATGTCTCTGTGTCCCATCTTCCATGATTTTTATCTCTTGGTGGAAGCGTTCGCCTTGCTCTTCACTGAAGGAGCCAAGATTTTCTGCGAATTTATCTTTATACGATATTTCCACCCCGAAATAAGAAGAAAAAAAACACTTTTTACGAAATCTGTATTCGTTTTTCTACATTTTTTAATAAGACACTAACTCAATATACAGGGTGTCCCAGAACTCAATGCGTTCCCTTAAATGAGGGGTTGGGGTTGAAATTCTGAGTCGATTGATATAAGCATGTGTGGGTCTCCGATCAACGCCTGAATTATTATTAATTTTTAAAGGCGTGCCAATCAGGTGCGCCCGATGAGCCGGCGTACGTCGGTGAGCGATACGCGCGTGCAGTGGTGCCTGGGGGGGAGCACCGCCGGCTCACCGGGCGCACCTGATTGGCCCGGCTTTAAAAATTAATTATAATTCAGGGGTTGATCTGAGACCCACACATGCTTATATCAATCGACTCGGAATTTCACCCCCAACCCCCCATTTCAGGCAATGCATTCAGTTCTCGGACACCCTGTATCACAAAATGTATCAGGTTAGTTAAAACAATCTCGTCTTTGCTTCACTGCTGTCAACATATCACCGAATTAATTTATAACAGCAAATAATAAATAAACAAAGAAAACATTCATCAAATTAACTGCTAACGACAATCACTGTGAAATTAAAATTCATTTGAAAACCCTGTGTAGTAACTTAAAATATAGATTGGTTCAGGCCTCACTAATAATCACTCAACAAAAAATCACACGAATTTTTCCGGCACTAACCATTTTTTGTTCTACTCGCGTAATCGTTCATTCACATGCGGATCATTCATTCTGCAACAATTTCTCAGAAACGTTTTAATTTGCTATCTCCGGTGTAGCAACCTCAATAATGATTCATCTCAATCTTCGCAGTCATTGCAATCTCAATCCCAATCGACCATAGCCCACGTTACTCGCCGAACATTTCTCACACCCTCAACTCGAATTAATTTCCACCTACAACAATCTACCGAATCGAAGCACTCAAAGGCCTTCATGACATTAAAGTTTGCAACGATTCTTTTCGTTTATTTTTATGCTTATCGAAATCCTTCCGTTTTTTTTTTTGCAAATTGAGGTCGATAATTTCTAATCAGAATACGTAAAAACGTTCAAATGGTTTTCACGTTAAAAAATCGAACAAACGAAAATAATTGATTTTCGTCGCGTTCCAGCTATGCAAACTTCAACATCATAGATGTTCATAAATATTCTCGCCAATTCGCGACAAAAATATTCCCTTACCTCACTCTTCGAACATAAAAAATTGACAACGGATCGTCCAGTAAGAATCCATCGGCAGATTTCATCGACCTCGGAGGGGGAGGGGAATTTGAAACTATAGAAATTGTATTAGATAACCCACCGGAAGTGTCCAGTGCCGTTTTGGTCAGGAGAGAAATTTCGCGTCCTCGATTTGCCGGTACACATCTACTTGATGAGCCTTTTACCCCCCCCCCCCCCCCCCCCGTGAGGATTACTTTTTTCGCGTGTCTGTTATAACACAGCTTGAGTAACACCATTGAGTTATAACGCCATTTATTCTAAGCATGTTGCGAAACGTTAGATATTTGACGGTTATATTCGCTAACACACGACACGTGAAATATTACTCAAGTATTTTCGACTTTTTTGTTCTTTTTTTTTGTTCGTTACAGAATGTCGTATACTCGCGATCTTTGTAAGGATGATTCCTTTTTTTTTCGTACGTATGTGGACGTTAGTTGTACGAAATAGACGAGAACGTGACCTCGAATCTCGTTAGAGATCTTGATTTCCAAGGCATGGTCGAGCATACGTTCAACTCTGCGAACACACACGCGTGTGTGTGTGTGTGGGTGTACACACACACACACACACACACACACATATACACATACATGCATACATACATACATACGTACATACATGCATACATACATACATACGTACATACATGCATACATACATACATACGTACATACATGCATACATACATACATACGTACATACATGCATACATACATACATACGTACATACATGCATACATACATACATACGTACATACATGCATACATACATACATACGTACATACATACATACATACATACATACATACATACGTACATACATACATACATACATACATACATATATACGTACATACATACATACATACATACATACATACATACATACATACGTATATACATACATACATACATACATACATACATACATACATACATACATACATACATACATACATACATACATACATACATTCATACACACACACACACACACACACACACACACACACACACACACACACACACACAAATATACATATCTATTTGCACACACACACACACACACACACACACACACACACACACACACACACACACACACACACACACACACACACACACACACACACACGTGCCCACAAATAATGACACAAAAGTACCAAATAGTCGTGTCTCTCTCTTTTTCTCTCTTTCTCTCTTTCGAGTGGCCATATTCGAACAGCTCATTCGTAAAAACGATAACGGTCTTTAAAGACCTCGGAATAAATCAATTCAATTTCTACGGAATTTCAAATCTTTGCACGTGGCCTCGCTATTAAAAAAAAAAATTATCCCTCTTTCATTGATCGCTATTTGGCCATGAGAAATAATTTCGTCTTTGTTGCGACATTATTATCGATATCGTCGGGGAACTTTTAATGGTTTTGTCGATTTCGAAAATGCGAGTGAAATGGTAATGGATTTTTTTTTTAAATTTTTGAAACTACATTATAGTTTTCTTCCCTTGTGGTTTTTTGTAGGACGCTGGTTTCTGAACAAGAATGCGTGCGCTAAATTGTATTGAATGGTCGTATCGAACTGTAGGACTTTTTTTTAATCGTAATTCTCACGTTTTTTTTTCTTGTCTTTTCTTCGCTGTCGCGAAGCTTTCTCATGTATGGAGGACGGGAGAGAGAGGGACGGAGAATGGAGAGAGACAAAACCGAAGGGTTGAATTCGAGGGGGCAGCTCAAAATTTTGTTCTGCGAGACGAGTTTTCATCGTGAGAGCATCGAAATGTTCTTTGACGATCTCTCTCTCTCTCTCTCTCTCTCTCTCTCTCTCTCTCTCTCTCTCTCACGAGAGGCGAGCCCATTGTGTTTCCGGTGCTAGGCGAGCGCGTACATACGTGCGACAACCAATGACAGTCATAAGGGCGCATCTCACGAAAATGTTCACCGTCAACAACGTGGGATGCAGCCTTGCCACTCTCAACTATCGTCACATTGATATATCCCGGTCGGACCGGCCTCCCGAACTCTCCTTCGAAACCAGTTTTCATCGCGCAAGTAATACACAGAAGTATAAAGCTTTTTTTTATATCGGTATAAACCGCAAATATATGTATTGAAGTTTGCATCGTTGGAACGAAAGTTATTTTTTACATTTGATTTGCCATGTTTTTGTTATTGTCGTTGACCGTTTTTTTGCAGGTTTATATTGTAGATCGTTGAGCAAAGATCGTAAAAAATGGTTGAAGGATTTTCGTAGGCAAAATTTGTCGAAAGAAATAAAAGGAATTGAGAAATATAATTTTCGTTTCGTTACAACGATGCAAACTTTAACCTCGTAAATATGTTTACCTACGGGCTCGCTCGAACTGCACGGTCAACTTTTTCGTCACTTTTTTTTTCGTCACCTTCATTGTTACGATGAGATTTTTTTTATTGCAACCGATTTTTGAAATATTCTTTATCGGGTGCAGACTCGATGGGATGGTAATGTTCGTACTCTCGGTTTTGGAGAATTACTTTTTGAAGGGCTCGAAAGGTGGCTTGGCTGAACAAATTTTGGTACTTTTACATCCACCTTTTCCGAAGGAAACATACAGTTGGGAACGAATTTGCTGAATTAAAAAAAAACATTTATTGCATTAATACACACACACACACACACACACACACACACACACACACACACACACACACACACACACACACACACACACACACACACACACACACACACACACACACATATATATATATATATATATATATATATATATATATATATATAAATGTAGATCAGTAACATCAGTAATCTTGAAGTCTGCATGGTTGGAACGCAACGATATTTCATTATTTTTCATTGATACCATTTTTTGCCGATTTAGGCCGATTTTCTTGCCCGGTAGTCGAACGTTTTTATGTATTTTTATTACACTTACGACCTCAAGTTGCAAACAAAATGTACGGAATAGTAATAAAAACAAAGAAATGGAGAAAATAATTGTTGCATTCCAACTAGAATGAGGTATTTTAATTATTTTTTTTTTGGCTGATTTAGACTGTAAAAATCACATAAGCGTTTTTGCCTATTTTTATTGGAGATTTAACGACCTCGATGTGCCAAAAAAAGCTTTGGATGATGATAAAAATAAAGAAATGATAAATTAACAAAACAATCGTTGCGTTGCAACGCTGCAAAGTTCAACGTCATCTTGTTGTTGCGTTGACGAGACATTGTCAACGATATATCATTTTGTTTGTAACAAGTTAAGGCGTTACGTGGGTTTCGAAGTAAAAAAAAAACATTTATAAAAAATATAATATATAAGTTATATGATTCAAAATGTTAAGCACATAAAAGAGCAACATTTCGACAGGATTAAAAAAAAATTCATCCAAAAAATTGGGAAATTCAGCCGGTCTTTCCCAACGGCGGGAATTCCCAAATGCTCTCTCTCTCTCCTAGACTTTTACTCCGATTGGCTTAAAACTTTTGGGAAATATTCTCGACCGATTGGACTATTAGGTAATAAAATATTTAAAAAAATAATTTTTAAATATTTTTAAACCCACGTAACCCCTTAAACAAGTTTTGCACAATTTTATTTGACTCACGTGAAGCCTATCCTCCCATACGGGTTTCAATCAATAAAATTCCCCTCACCCATTCTCATCCAAAATCGTATTTTGCGAATTTAATACATCGCTGAATCCTAAAAAATGTTTGCTTCATTTTCGTAACACAAATCTGCCAGAGAAAATTGTGGGAAAAAATAATCATTTTCGTTGCATTCCAACAATGGTGGTTGGGTTAAAATTCCGAGCTTCGAATGCTCCGACGGTTTAAAATTCCTAATGTCAATGTTCCAAAATTACACGTTTCGTCAAGCCAGCAAAAAATTAAAAATTGACGTAAAATCATTTTTCAATAAATTAAAAAATCTTGATATAATTCGTCGATTTGTTGCAAATTTTGAAACTTTTGAAACTTCCATAGTCGAATTATTTGGACGGTTCTCAGATTTTCGGATTTTTGGTCTTTCGGGTAAAATTCTTTCGGAGCTTTGAGCATTCTGATCATTCAAAGTTCGGAATTTGAATCCGGCCCCCAACGATGCAAACTTCGTCATTTTTCATCGCTTTAAGATTGAGTTGAAAGGAGGCGAAAAAAAAAAGATTGACATTGCGGAGGGTAATCGATCTGTCGATTTTTCTTTCCCGGAGTTTCTCGTACAAAGTGTTTTATGGTATTTTATAAAACGATTTATACACGAGGATCCATACGACGAATACTGATGTGCGTCCCGTGCACGTGTAGTGCATACGTACACGCTTTGAATGTGTGATCCGAGTGTATGAATCATCCTGGCACCACACGAGGTCCCCCATTCGGTGTAAAACTCTCCTGCGAAGCTTCGAGCGACCGAACGCTGCGCCTCTCCCCCTCCCGCTCGTCGAGTTTACAATCGCCAGGAGATATCCAGAGCTGCTA